>JAGVVM010004964.1:0-18203 GCA_019149425.1 Psidium friedrichsthalianum
GGTACCTCCTCAGGGTCAGCTACAAGCAAAGTCCAATCATACGTGACCAAGATGTCTTTGATCTCCTTCTTGCTCTGCTTGTTCACGTACTAATTGATGCGGACTTAAGTTTCAGCCTCAATCATTATTTGCTACAAGAACTTAGTACAGTTGCTGGGATTCTGCAGCAAGGGTCTACGCCGACTCCTGGTGCATGAATTCATGAGCAACGACAGCTTGGCAGCTTTTTTTTTCTTACACCATCCCCCATACCATTCTCTTGCTACCTCCCTCTGTTCGCCTCTTTTTTTTTGTGTGTGTCTGTTTCCTTTCTCCATTTGCTTTCCTGCAAGTACATTGAGCCCATAGATATCTGTTGCCCAAGCACTTGCAACAACTCCAGTATCCCTCGGTTCATTCAATGCTATAAACTGAGCAGCACTATTTGTACTATCAACACTTTCTCGGTAATAACTAACCCCGGTCAAAGTATTATAACTTAAAGGAAATGCTTGTGGATGGCTTAAAACATGTTTTTAACTGCTCTGCTCTAAACCCTGGTAGAGCCAGTAGACAGAGGTTGACAGTCATCTGAACTTCCCCCACAATGTGAAGTCTGTGTCTGAGAAGTAAATCATAGTCGGTGGAGGCTTCCGCCAGAAGAATTCGCAATGGGAAGAACTGCTTTATCCACTAACCATAGTTCGAACAGCCTTGAATGCATCTTCAAACTCATCACTAGGAACAGTCTCACAGTTAGGATAGGCTTTAAGAGCTGCATTCTCGCTGAATGAACCTCACAAGTATGGTCTGCACGATTGCAAAAGGAATGAACTTCAATGCTGTGATATGTCCGATGCACGCTTGGGTGACTATTATGATCTCAAACAATGTCACCCTCGACAATATTACCGGGAATGCGATCCTCCCCACTCCTTTTTTTTTTTTTTTTTGCCTCAGATCCTCTATCTCCGTCTTCTCTCCGCCCCCCTTTTTCCCTTGATGGAGAAATCTTCTTGAAGAAAATTCCAGCCCTCCTCCTGCTTCTTCCGTCAGTGGGTTGGAGGCATCCCGTGGATTTGTTCTTTTCTCCTGGTTTCATCATGCTGCCTGTCTCTTTTTTTTTTTTTGTGCAATGGGTGGAGACCACGTGGCTGTTGGTGGCTGCTGGAGGATACCTTTGAATCCCATTCTCCACTTCCTCCAGCGAAAAATCCATCGAAAGTGTCTATTCACTTCTTTTTTATGATTCCTTTTCGGTGCAGGATGTTTTGTTTTTGTGTGGCCACCTAAAGCACTTAAGCTGGGGAATCATGATGAGTCAATCCACAAACTCTTTAGTGATAAGAGTCTTTGATGATTATTTTTCCTTCGTTTTGAAATTTTCGATACTCTAGGACACGTGAAGGACTAGTTTCAGCTGATGAGTTCCCAGCTATTTCTTTCAATTTGCCTATTGTCCTTAACCTCTCAAGTAGAGGTTGAACTTTCACCATGAAGTCGCGGACAGTAGGTAAGCATTCGGTTCCAGCAAGTTCTAGTTGATTAGAAGGTACGAATATTCACCAGAAATAATTGCCCTGAGAAGTTCATGCCCATTGTAAAACCCATACGATTCGATTGGATTGGCTTTGGCTATTTGAACAAGTCCGAGCCATATCTGAGCATAGTCCATATTATGCACTTGAGCACAATGTCACTTAACTCACACGCTTCACCAACACAGAGGGGTTTTATAACCATGGGTTGATGTTGAAGGAGCAAAAGGCGATGGCAGTAATGGCTATTGGAAGTAGCTAAAGATCAACGGAGATAATGCTTTGTTTTAGTGATTCTTGGTTGACGCTCCGAGATGATCAACGAGAGAGCGAACGAATTCCAGCAGTATCGCCTGTGAAGATGAGAGCTGGTAATCGAGACAGAACTGCGCCGAGCGTTCACGCCACAAGGATAGGAAGAGTGATCTCGCGGAGATTACTGGAGGTCCTAGAAAAATGGAAAATTTTCTGGAGAAGGAGGCCACAATTTCTACAATTGACCCACAGGAAACTCCTTGGCCAGGAGGTCGTCATTTCCATTGAAGTCAAAAGGGTATGAGTGGGTGGATCACTTTTTCAAATGGAACAAAGAGAGTCCCACCAAAACTCTCTTTTCTTGGTGAAAATCACCGGATGAAGAACTTGTCTCCATTTGCTTCAGTGGCCCAAGCAAAGCAAAGTGAAGATGGGCATGGTGCCTCCTTGCCTCCCACTGAAATGCAATTATGATCCCTTGTCCAAAGAATAGTCTGCTTTTGCTTTCATCATTTAACTCAAAGACTTTTTCCGGCGCACTTCGGACTTTTTCATTATCAGCAATTGGGAGAAGACCACTTGCTTTAGCGATCCACTGTCCTGAGCTCACTCACAGTATATTCTCGGTTCATAGCAGTTAGTACAGCATCACTCTTGATTGGACTGGCGATACAAGAACTTTAGTGGAATCAAATGCCCGTATGCTCAATGTTGCATAATTTTCTAGAGCTGATGAATGTTGTAGTCTACTAAATGAGATGATTCCGAGATTACCAACATAATCCAACCTTGAACAACCTAGAGAACCTACTCCGCCAGCTCCATTTCCATCACATATGTATCGAGATATCAGGTTGTTTGTCAAAGAAAAGATTTTGACTCCCAAAATGAAAGAGTCAGCTCTCCTTTTGTCTTTGAAACAGTTTGCTTTTCTCTTCTTTTGACCGAGAATGATGGTGTCCTTGGTCACTTTTCTTTTAAAAAACTATGCTTGGTGGATCTTATTCTGGTCCCATAGCATTCTCTCCAGAGTAAAGTGGTTTTTAATCGTGTAATACACCTAAAAGCATTTCCATTTCATCAATTGTCCATGTGTTGCAACAGTAATGCTCCATCAATGGTGAAAGCGAGCTCGAAGCTCAGTCCGATATTGGCGAAAATTTGCTCAGAAACCCTCTCATCTTTCTCAAATACGTCAATCCTTTAAGAACATCTTGTGAAATCGATCCTGCATGTTTGACTGGCAAGTCCCATGAATTCAACAATACATCACGGAGAAACGCTTTAATGATAAATTGAATTCGAAAAATCGAATGTAACAACGTAAAAGTGCACCATCAAGCCATTGAAAAATTTGGACTATTAAGAACAATGTTACGCACCTAGAAATGCAAAAATCGAAAATTATAGAGTTAAAATGAATTTCTATAATATTTTCAATTAACCTGAAAATGAGATTAACAAAGTAATTCTCGATTTTAGATTAATTTTTTGCAAATTTTCTTAGCCAAAATGAAGAGAAAATTAAAAGAAAAATACTAACTATTTTTTTTTTGTTATTTTTGTGGCCTCAAATGCTATTTTCCCAAATTTTCAAGTATTTTTTGTATTTTTTGAAAAATATTAAAAAATACGAAAATATGAAATTTAATTTTTGTTCAAAATGGGTTCCTTAGACTTGGCTAAGGTTTTCAAAGTTGATTTTTTAATTTTCTTATTTTTTCTTGATTTTCTATGAATTTTCGAAAATAAAAATGCTAAAAAATACTGAAAATATGAAAAATCATTTTTTTGATCAAAATTGGTTCCCTAGGCTTGCCAAGGTCCCCAAATTTGATTTTTTAATTTTATAAATTTTTATGGATTTTTTTATTAATTTTAAAGAGAAAAAGGTGATTAAAAATTAGGTATCAACAGGTGTAGACTTGAAATCTTTGTCCTACTAGATAATGCCTCCATATCTTGAGAGCAAAGATGTTTACTGCTAACTCCAGATCATGTGTTGTTTAGTTCAACTCATGAGGTCTCAATTGGCGAGATGCGCGTGCAACTACTCTTTCATGTTGTATTAAAACGTAGCCCAATCCTTTATATGACGCATCACTATAGATTTCATAACTTTCGGGAATCATATGGTATTGTTAAAACTAGAGTTGTAGTTAGTTTATGCTTAAACTCTTGAAAACTACACTCACACTTATTCGTCCATTCGAACTTCTCGTCCTTCTTCAACAATATTGTTAAAGGTATAGCCATTACATAGAATCTTTTCACAAAACGCCTGTAATATCTTACCAATACTAAGAAACTCTGGACTTCTGTCACCATTGTTGGTCTTGGCCAATCCATGACCGCTTCGATCTTGGTCGGATCAACAGAATCCCTTCACTAGAGATCGCATGACCTAGGAAAGCTACATGAGTTAGCCAAAACTTGTATTTTTGAGGTACGCCACCTCTTAAGTTTATTCGCTACCTTGAGAATTTAACCAAAGATTCAAGTGAGGATTAAGGCGTCATAATCTTCAAACCCTGACATTCAAGAGATCCTAAGTATGGATGCGTCTAATAAGAAACCCAACTTTCAAGTATCCGACGATGGGATATTGAAGTTCTATGGATGATTATGTGTGCCCAATGATGAAAACCTAAAAGAGAAAATTTTATCAGAACCTAATCGTAGAACTACAGTATTTACCTAGGCAGCAAAAGATGTATTAGATTTTGTGTTAGCATTACTGGTAGAATGGGATGAAAGTATATGTAGCCAAACATGTGGCCAAATGTTTGACTTGCCAGCAAGTGAAGGCACAACACTGCAAACTTGGTGGATTGTTGCAACCATTGGAAATTCCTGAGTGGAAATGGAAAACATCCCATGGACTTTGTTATGGGATTGCCTAGGAGCTAGAGAGTCATGATTCAATTTGGGTGATTGTTGATAAGTTAACTAAGTCAGCGTATTTTCTGGTAGTGCGAAAGGAATGTGCAATGGATAGATATGCCAAGATGTATTTGCATTAAATAGTTCGCTTTCATGGAGTTCTAATAATGATTACATCGGATAGAGACCCTAAGCTTACCGTAACTTTTTGGAATGGTATTCAGACAGCTATGGGGCCAAAGTTGTAATATAACACAGCCTATTATCCTCAGATAGATGGACAATCTGAGAGGACAATCAGATACTTGAGAACATGTTGCGAGCTTGCGTAATAGATTTTAAAGAGGATGGGAAGAATAATTACACCTGGTTGAGTTCACCTATAATAACGATTACTAGCAAAGTATTAGAATGGCGCCATTTGAAGGGTTGTATGGCAGAGCATGCAAAACTCCGGTATGCTGGGATGAGATTGGATAAAGGAGTATAACAGGTTTAGAGTTGGTTCAACAGTCAGTTGAGGCAGTTAAAGTGATTCAAGAAAGGCTGAAGACTACTCAGAGTTGCCAAAAGAGTTATGTAGATACGCGACGTAGGTCTTTGGAGTTTCAGGTGGGAGATCGTGTCTTTCCTCAAAGCATCACCAATGTGAGGTTTATCTTGGTTTGGTAAGAAGGAAAATTGAGTCCAAGGCACGTAGATCCGTTCGAGATTTTGGAACAAAATTGGGACCTTAGCTTATCGTCTCGCCTTATCAACAAATTTGTCTCAAGTGCACAATGTCTTCCACGTGTCCATGCTAAGGGAGTACGAACTGGACTCGACATATGTGCTGGATCATAAAACCATAGAAGTGGATGACAATGTCATACATAGAGAGACTGGTTCGATAGAGGATAAATGGGAGCAGTTCTGCGAAATAAGACAATTTAGCTAGTTAAAGTGATCTGAGAGCATCATGAACCGAAGGGACCACTTGGGAAAGCGAAGAAGAAATGAGGCATCGGTACCCCATTTGTTTGGATAGTTGGGGATTAATGTAAATTTCTAGAATGAAATTTTTGTAAGGGGGGAAGAATTATGACATTCTGAAATTCGACCCATTTTCGAGATTTATGAGATGAATGGATATCTCATTGATGCGTTTTAATTAAATCTCACTTAGAACTGATCACTCTCGAGAAGACTAATCGAATGGAAAGGCTAGTTAGGAATTTTAAGTACGTGGACCTAATTGTGGGTCGATACGCGAACTTTTAAAAGCCACCTGTTAGTTTGAGAATTCTAAAGTCGCAATCGATTGAATTTGGCCACGAATTTGGATTTCGAGATTGGACATCGAACTTTCACGGATATCATTGCTATTTAATTTTGACATTGCCTCGCTCGGTTCAGCTGTTTAGCATTTTGTCTCGAATTGTTGGAAAATGTTGCATTGATTGGAAAGAGACCCTTTCTTTCTGTTCTTGAAAGTTATCAAAGTACCCTCAATTATTTTGACAAATGACCAACCTCCCGTTTTAAAAATGACCAAAATGCCCTTCTAATTTTTTTGAGTTTGGGACAAAAATCATCATGAATGGACACTTTGAGAGCTTAGCATTATGAGGAAAAATTGGCTTGGAGATGAGGTTTTCAAAGAGATATTTCTCATTGGGCATTTGGGCATACTGTTTCTCAAATTTTACAAATTCTGACATTTGAAGTTCAATTAAAGCAGGGTTACTTGAAACGATAAGGAGTTACCCTTTCTTTGGACTTTGCTTGAATTAATTCGCCGCGGTTTGCAGTCGATCCAAGCATTTAATAAAGAAAGGAAAATCACTATTTTTGCTCTTGGAATTACTTCTAGACATCATAGCAAATCTATCCAAATTCACGGGAATGAAACCATATGCACGGCAGATTCACATCCTTTGTATTCTCTCCATGACCGCTAGCCTCATTCTGGATGGTACGCATCAGCATATTGAAGAGATACATCTATGCAATTTGAAATACAGGGCTCCGTTATGAAATGAGGTCAAAATAAGTCTCATCTAACTTCTTCTATTTTATGGCGGCAAGCTCGTTTCAATGCTATTTGCTTGGTGGTGATACATCCCAATCTTCCTCGAAAGGCATCATACATCCCATAGGATTGGTCTTCTCGAGGACTCCAAAAAAAGGATGCTGGTTTTAATCTAACTCATCTCAAAACTGTTGATACATTTTCGAAGGCATCAATACTGATCCCATGGATTGGTCTTCTCGTACATTCTCCAACAAAACTTGATTCTGCTGGGAACTAATCTAACTCAAATCATTTGCGATCCTCATCCTGATTCTCTTCGTTACTTTGAGGTGGCGGCATCAAGAAATGAGCTTACCTTTGTTCCCTTTCGGAGTTTTTCTTTCTTAGAAACTCGTTCGCATAAGTCTTTACTCGGGTTCGCCTATTTGAAACCAAAACTTGACTTGCGAAAGTTCCATCCCTAGCTCTTGGCTCAGTTCCATTCTTTGTTTGTTATCTGGGATATGGCACTCTATGAAGAAATCATCAAGTTTTTGAATTTGATGCTCAGTGTGGCAACGGTAACGCTTCCTTTAACCCTTGTTATTGCTGTCCTTATCTTTGTTAAGATCTTGGAAGTTGTTGGCAAAAGGGCCAGGTTTCATGATATTAGTTCCGAACATGGTCTCGAACTCTTCATCTCCCATATTCAGCAAGTGACGATAGCTTTCGAATGTGTTGAGTTGAGATATCCTACTAGTCCCTCAAGGTTTGCTACTCTTCCTTGTATTTTCACTCTCTCTGAATTTTTCTGAGCGACCGTGTATGCTTTAAGACTTTCTTCTGAGCATGGATGAAGATTACCAGGAGGACGTCTCTTTTAAATTTAGGCGTGAATTTAGAAATTGTATCGCTTCCCCCAAGATTTCTGTCTTTCTCAACTTTTTTACCATATCTCTCGCTCGGTTTGTCTTCTTTCATCTTTTTCATAGTGGTAGGGATCCTGTCACTATTTCTTTCACCTGTCAGTTTTGCAAGTGAGCTCTCTTCTTCTACTAATGGAGACAAATTCTATCTTCTTTTATGCTAAAATTTTTCTTGTCTCCTACTCAGGTCGTCTTTTTCTTCTTCTTTTTCAAATGGGTGGTATCACTTCAACCCTTTTTTGCAAAGATTTCGAATTTGTTTGACTCGAGATTGCAGACTAACGGGGATTCAAGACAACAGAGGTGACACCGAAAGGGAATGACGATAGGAAAATTTGACCAACAGAGGCTACCACTGTGAATCAATATTTAATGCGAAGTGGATTAACATCTTCGCATTCCACTCATTTGGTTTGATTCTCTCCTCTATCATTTCAACAATAATGGCCATCTTCTTACACACATCTTTTCGGCTGAAGTTATGTTTAAACGGGAGAGACTTTATCACCTTCTTAGTCGAGGCTATATTTATATAGCCCATCATCCGAGTGTTGAAACCGAGATCTTTGGTTTGTTCAGGGAAATAAATACCTCTTCGATAGAAGGCACCAACTTGGAGAGGGAATACAGGTGGTTCCCAACTCTGTTCATCAACTTTCTAGAGGCTTACCGGAATACCTACGAAACAGTCACCCTAACTCGCATCGTGAAAGCTTGCTACCAGGATCGGTCTGAATGCCTGGAGTCTGCAGAACTCGCGATTGTCCGATACAAAAAGGCTGTCAAGTCTGCTAATGAACGGGCCTCGCTGTTAGTTCGAGAGAGGGATAAGTTGGTGGAGCGCTTGGCTTTGAACCATACTTACTTCAAGTATGATCCAAGTGACATCATGATGAAGTTTAGATGTGACTGGCTGGAAGAAAGGCTCAAGACCTAACGGCGGATATAGCTCTCGAGAGAGATTTGATCAAGAACTTGAAATTCGCCGTTGAACATCACGAGGCCAGCGTAGCCAGGCAGAAGGAGAAATAAGCTCGCCTATTTTTTAAGCTTGCGGATCTCGAATCTCATACTGCTCGGTGTAGATAGAGCATTAACTTCATGGAAAGTCAGTTGAGCTCTTTTGTTATGCTTATTAGGGCTCAATTTAGTTTTACTTTTCCTCTCTAGTGACTTGTTGTAAGGCTCGTTTATGTATGGAATGAGAGGAAAGTTTCACATGTTTGTACTTTAATTTTCCTACCATCTCTTCTCCTGTATAGCATGATAGAACAATTCAAGGCACTAAAAACACTGAGGCTTAACATTCTTCTTGATATTAGCCGCTTTAGACAAAAATATCAAGAACACCGAAGAAGGATTCGGCGGCAGCCCTCACTAGCCACATTGAGACCCGTGACTAGTCATATGAATTATTCTCTCTGTCAGTATGCCAAATAAGTGAACCAGGCCTCCTATTGCGTGCCCCACTTCACTCATGCTTTGTCTCTTTCGATGTCCACTTGTCTGTGTCAGTCACCTGTAGTGTCGGCAGAAATGCTTGTGGGCCATGCTTAATAATAGAGCGTCGATCCTCCAGAGCCCTCCATGTCGATTGCAGCTTGATCCAGATAAATTTACTACCTCATCAAAATACGTAGCCCAAACGTGCTCACCGGTTGACATGATTCTATCTTCGGGAGGATCAATCTCTTCGCTTGCCCCCAGGGTTATCGGCTAAGACATCAGCAAGTACCCGTCCTTTTGTATTCTTCAAAGTTCATCCCGACATATTGTTATCATCAACGAGCCCAATTTTGCTCCTACCTAGGGTACTTATAATTTCCTGCAAAAATAGATGAAGTAATGAGTATGTGACCTAAGAGAGGTCGGTCCATGACTCCTCCATTGGACCAATTTTGTTGTTTTTTTTTAATGAGAAATTAGAGAAAATTTTCTTGGAAAGACATGAGTGAATTTCTCAGAAAGGATTTTCCTGCGGATTTTATAACTTAGAAAAAATGTGATAAATTCCTTTGACATTTAGCCAATTTCCTGAAAGAATTTCTTCTTTTATCACGATAAATTTTCAAGGGTAAATTTGTAAGGAAATCTTGTGTCCATTGAAGCATTAAGGAAAATTGTGACAAAATTTTTTATTGGTAAGAAAATTCCTCAAAACAGTTTTTCCGCATTCATCTTTTCAAAATGGCACATCAATTTGATTTTTTTTATTTTCTTTTAAAAAAATGACCACAATGTTAAGTTCGAAATTTAATTGACACCTAATATGGATCGACCAAAAATAAATACAAGATAAAATTAGAGAATTTACTTTACCTTGAAAAAAATGCAAATCACACAGACATGCACATGACTTGTGGGTTAACATTATTCTAACTATCCTAAAGGCTCACAAATTGAAGCGAAAGACTTACAGCAAGGCGACAATCTCGCGCACATAATCAAGATTAGTCGTGATTCCACGACGTAACTAGGATTAGCCGGGCATTTCCACTTCGGCTGCTCGAGTTAAAAATTATAACCCCCGCTTCGGTAATCTTACCGAGCCTGAGGCCTAACTTTTAAAACTTATTTTTTAAAAGAGGTTCGGGATTGAATTTTGACTAACTTTCAACATGATCTTATGCCGAACGCTAGAACTAAATCACAATACCATCCTAAAACTAGTGACCTAAGTGCGACCACGGGATGTGTGTGATGTAGTGCTAAGACGATTAATCATGCACAATATTTAAATGCAAACACTGCTTCAATAGTTTAAAAATTAAATCACAATTCCTATACACCAAGCCTACAAAATAAAGGGTTAGGCACAAACACTCCACCCCTTATAACTCCCATTCTGCAAAATCATTTAACACCTAAAGATTGGAATCCAACCAACTGTCAAACCAAATGAATTTTCATGAAATTTTTCTAGGCTAAGTCCTCTAGGTTCTTAAATTTTCGAAAAAATTCAAGTACTCCAATTAGTGCCTTTTTTTTTTAATTCAAAAATTCCACTCCCCAGTGGAGTCGCCAAGCTGTCGCCACTCGAAAAAATTTTGATTGGTGAAATATTCCCAGGTTAACGGATTATCAGGTTAATTAGATTGACTAATCTAATACAGACTCTCTTAAGCCCTACCGAATCACAACTTTGGTTTTTGTTCAAATGATTTTAGAATTTGGAGTTGCCACTAATCATTTAAGGTAGGTTGATTAGGAACCTAAACAAAGTATCAGGAGAAATACTTTATTCCTACGAATTAGAGATCAATGAGTTCGGGGACTTGGTTACGTTAATATTTCTATCAACGCCCTTTCGATACCATTTTCATGAAAGCTTTTGGGGTGATTCGGAAAGGTTTGGATCAAACTGACTAGAAGGGAAAAATGGTCATTTTCATCATTTTTTTGAGGCTCAGGAAGTGGAAATAGGTTAAACTAGTTGAATGTGGTCATTTCCTATTTTCCACAATTTTGACAATTTTTCCAAATTTTTTTTGATTTTTCTGCAATTTTTTTAAAGAATTTTTCCCATTTTTTTTAGAACTTTTATGGAATTTTCCATTTTTTTATTAATAAGAAAAGGGTCGTCTTAATGGATCAAGTCCAGATCAACATCGAACCCGGTATCCTCTGGCCCAACCCTCAGTCGAGTTGGGCTAAAATCATGAGCCCAACTCGCAAGACAAACAAAAAGCCTAAAACTCGAATGAGGCCCCAAACGATGAAACTAAACTAGCCCAGCTAACTCTCTTTTTTTTTTAAAAGCCCATATAAGGCCAAACTCCTACCATTTAGACGTTGGATCAACCTGCACTAAACAAGAAAGGGCTAGTCCAAACCATGAAATAAAAGGGGCTGGCTTCTGCTACTTCTTCTCCCCCCACGCGAGCCTTTTTTGTTAGTTTTATATTACCTCTTTTTAACTTTTTTTTTTGCTTATTCTTTTCTCTTCTGGACGTCTTCTACCTCCCCTCTTCTTTACATTTGCATGGTCTTCTACGTAAGTCCTTAGAACGCAAGAGCAATTTTCCAGCCTAACCTATGAAAGGAGCAATGAGAAAGCATCTTACCATAATTCCACCACACTCCTTCGTCGGACCTCCGCCGATCACCCCTCGTTGTACCGCCATATCGTCTGGGTTCGCTTGCCATGCCACCGCCATCGAGAACTACTTGCACGCGGCCACTAGTTCAGGTCACCTCGAGGCCGTTGTTGGGACCTACTCGAACGCGGCACTGGTCCAGCTCGCCTTGCATGCTGTCACTGGGATCTGCTCGTACTCTGCCACCGGTCTAGACTGGCCAAGAAGTCCCGACGTCAACTTGATGGTCGGCCCCGTCGGTCGCCGAGCCTACCGTCAGGCTCGGGTCAGAACGCGAGCTCTTCCCCGAATAGTCTCCATTTTCCTCCTCCTTTGGCCAATGTCTCCATTCATACTGAAGTTCTCAAAGCCTCTTGGTTCACGAAACAAACAATCTTTGGTGGTGGAACCAAAAACTGAACTCACACCATCGAAGAGTTGCGAACTTGCACTCCAGTTTTTTTGCTTCAACACTTTTATGGCATTGAGTACCAACTGTGTAGCTTTACTTGCTCCAGGGGATTCGACCGTGAAAATAAAACTGTCCTCCTTTGCATATATCTCGACAAGTCCTGACTTCCCTATGGCTTTGGCCTTTTTTTTTTATTACTTCATCATCATAGGTGTAAAGCTCAGGTTCAACCACTACCACATGAGTGTTACTGAGGCTGCGGGAGACCACTTTGCATGATCTCTGCCAATTCCTTTTCTTGCTATTACTCGTAGCCTTAACTCTTGCCCTCGGCGAAGCTGCACAATAATAATTCCTGTATGCTCGGAAGAATTGTCGCCGAAGGTGTCGAAGTCAACGGGAACGATAGTATGGTAGGAGCTGATGAGGTCCTTGCTGGTGATGTCACGGGTCTGGTCAGTCATGCACTTGGCGCAGAGTTGGAACTCGATGGAGCAGAACTCGCACTGGCTGTCATTATCGTAGGCGCGGGAGAAGCGCATGGACATAGCACACTCGGAGGTGAGGGGGATGAGGCCGAGGCGGTGGGCAATGAACTCATAGGTTAATTTTTTTTTTGACCATCTTGACGAGGTCGATGGCGATGGTGGGGACCTCGCTTGTGGTGGACTCAGCCGCATCGACTGATATAATGTTGCCCATCGAGAACTTCGCGCCATTCATCGTGCCTGCGGGCCCGTGTAGGCTTTAAGTGCCGCGCTCGACCAGGATGACCATTTTTTTTGCTTTTTTCAAAATACGATTTAAATATATTATAAACCTTGAATTTATATAAATTTTGAAATGTAATGTTTTTAGTTTGAGGTTTATATTTAGAACATAATTATCGATAATTAATTAATAAATTTAATAAGATATATGTAATTAGTTGAATTAATAGGTAAATAAGTATTCATAAAAAAATTGGGTGGGATATGTAAAGATCTCATATTCAAATTAAAAGAATATCGATAACAAGCTTAATAAATTAGTGCCGCCGCATGGGACCCGTGCGGGTTTTTTTTTTAATTTCGAATTGTTGTCGTGTTTGTAACAATTTCAAATTTCTATAAAATTGTACATATAATTTTTATTCATTTTCAAGCTTATTTTTATAATATAATTATCTATATTTAATTAAAAAATTTATTAATATGCATTTAATTAATTTATTGAGCATGTAAATAATAAATTAAAATATTCAGGAGGCCAGTGCTGCAGCATTTTTTAATTTTGTAATTATTTACTAATTTTTAATAATTTTATCATTATTTAAATTTTTAAATATAATTTTTTTTGTCCTTTTGAAGCTTATTTTTATAACATAATTATCAACAATTAATTGAAAATTTTATTAATATGCATGCAATTAATTTATTTAGTATGTAAATAATTTTAAAAAATATTTAAGATGTTGGTGCGGTAGCTTTTTTTAAAATATCATTTTTTGACATGTTTGTATAATTTTATATTTACATTATTTTGTAAATATAATTTTTTTCCTTTTGAAGCCTATTTGTATAACATAACTATCAATGAATAATTGAAAATTTTATTAGATGTACGTAATTAAATTATTTAGTTTTTTTAATTTAATTTCGTATTGTATTTATTTGCGTATGTTTATAATTTTATATGTAAATAAATTTTTAAATATTAATTTGTTTCCTTTTATGGCTTACTTTTATAACATAATTATCAATAATTATTGATAAATGCATTATATATGTAATTTATTTATTTGCTATGTAAAGAATTAATAAATAATATTTAGGAGGTCGGCGCTGTAGTTTTTTTTTTTTTGTAATTTCGTATTTTTCACTTCTTCTTATAAATTTATATTTATATAACTTTGTAAATATAATTTTTTTTCTTTTGAGGATTATTTTTATAACATAATTATCAATAATTGATTAAAATCTTTATTAAGATAAATGTAATTAATTTATTTAATATGTAAATAATTAATAGATAATATTCAGGAGGCCAGCGCAGTAGTTTTTTTAATATTTATTTTTTTCACTTCTTCTTATAAATATAATTTTTTTCCCTTTTGAAGCTAATTTTTATAACATAATTATCAATAATTTATTGTAAATTTTATTAAGATGTTTGTAATTAAATTATTTACTATGTAAATAATTAATAAATAATATTCATGAGGCTGGTGCGTTAGTTTTTTAAATTTAATTTCGTATTTATTTACGTTTTTTTATAATTTTATATTTAAATAAATTTGTAAATATTATTTTTTTCCTTTTGAGTCTTACTTTTATAACATAATCATCAATAATTAATTGATGAATATATTAATATATGTAATTTATTTATTTACTATGTAAAGAATTAATAAATAATATTCACGAGGCCGGTGCGGTTGTTTTTTTTTTGTATTTCGTATTTTTTTCACTTCTTCTTATAACTTTACATTTATATAACTTTGTAAATATAATTTTTTTCCTTTTGAAGCTTATTTTTATAACATAATTATCAATACTTAATTAATTATTTTATTAAGATGTATGTAATAAATTATTTACTATGTAAAATAAATAATATTCGTAAAATAAAATATGTAGGAACTTAATTTGTGCCATGTCTACAAATGGAACATAGGACCTTAATGAATGTCACACAATTGTCATATTATAAAAGAAAAAAAATTCATACATCTAATTTACATAATTCACACAAGTAAATTGAATATGCAATTCAGATGCATTACATTCAACGTACACACACTATCTAAATTTTATTCTCTGGCCGATCTGTATGCACAAGTTTGCCTATTGTGCCCAGATTTTCCACAGTTTGTACAATGATTTCGCGCAGTGCTACTGCTCGGCGTTCTCCAGTCCATCTCATTTCGTATCCGTGATGCGCGGGGCCTTCCTTTCTTCCTGATTCGGTTCGGGTTTGGCACTAATGGTAGATCATTAGGCTCAGGCCAGTAATCGGGATTCCCCAATGGATAGAACATGTACTGATAGCACTGAAGTGTTCTATCCAATGTATAGAATTCATCAACGTACGCATTGTAATCAATTCCAGTTATTTGACATGCAGCAATTACGTGGGAACATGGGATTTTTAGCTCTTGAAATTTTCCACATGTGCATGTTCGCTCGTGTAGGCGTACTATATGTTTGTGGCCCCCTGTTCCTCTGGATCTATTAAATCCGGTTTTCACTTCAAAGACTCCTCTATCAGAGTCAAATCGTGTTACTTCATGCCTATTTGCAGCTTGACTATTTTGCCCGAGCGTGTTACCCGCAAATTGAGTATATATGTATCCGTCGCCCTTCTGCCCCCTGTATAGCGTTCTTCTTGTGTCAAAATATTGGACCAGTCGGTACAATATCTTATTCACCATAGCTGTTATAGGTAAAGCACGAACAGTCTTCAGCATCCCATTAACCGATTCTACTAAATTTGTTGTCATGGCTCCATATCTCCTTCCTTCATCATCAAAAGCCTTTGTCCATTTCTCTCTTGGAATGTGATCACACCATTCAGCTGTTTGTGGATCCCACTCCCTAATGCGGCGCATGATGTGTAAGAACTTCCTTTGTTGATTCTCATAAGCTGTACATAACAATAATAATAAGTACCTGTCAAATAAATTTATGAACACGTATTTTTCTGAAATATCACAAGTAAATTCAAAATTTACCTGCCATCTCAACAAGTCTTTTCCCTTCAGCATTTTTGAAGTGTTTGTTGTAGTTGCTGACAATATGTCGAATACAATATCTATGGTGGCCATACGGAGGACGCCACCCTTCTGTCTCCATTGCTTTCTGAATCCCGATATGCCTGTCTGATATTACACAAACATTTTCTCTACTAGTGACATATCTTCGCAACAAATCCATAAACCAAATCCAATTGTCAACATTCTCCCGATCGACCACAGCAAATGCCAATGGAAATATATGATTATTTCCATCAAATGATGCTGCACAAAGGAGCGTTCCTCGGTATTTTCCATATAAAAAAGTTCCATCGACAAAAATCACAGGACGACAGCTTTTGAAGCCTTCAATTGTTTGTTTATAAGTCCAGAACATCCGGTTGAAGACTTTGCAACTATGATCTATATTCATGTCATCATCAATCACAAATTGAAAACCTGGATTCATTAACTGCATTGCATTCATATACTTTCTCAACTGACCGTATGACTCAGCCCATCCTCCAAAAGTTTTGGCAATCGCCATTTGTTTAGCTGCCCAGGTTTTACGATAAGTAGGTTCGAAACCCACCTTATCTTTAATCTCAGCCATTAGGGGCTTGATTTTCATCTCCGGTTGGGCGGCAACCATTGCTTCTATCTGGCTGCAGAGGTATTTCTGATCAAGTTGCCGATGATCTCTTGATATGTGGGGATTACTGCATGTATGTGGCCCACTGTACTTAGTTATTTTCCATAACCCGGTAGCCGCATTTTTAATTGCACGGAGCCTCCAACGACACGGTCCGTTTGAATTACCACATTTTATTGCATATAACGCCTTCTTCGTCTCATCACTACGGAAATGGTGATTTCTTTGTAAAGAATACTCTTTTGCAGCTAACTGCACTGCATCGCGTGAGGGAAATAACATCCCAACATTAAATTCTTTAGAAGAATCAAATAACATACGACTCGGCTTAGCTCTTGTATCTACTTGCATCATGTCAAAGTCAATATCCGAATAGGGCGGTGGATGTACCAACGGTAAAATAGGATTACTACAATGGGTGTTGTAGTATGCCTCCATATCGTCACCTTCGTCATCTTGTTCATCACTGTCATCACTATCGATCCAAAAATCATCTTCCTCATCACTGTCATCATCATCATTGTCATCATTATCATCGTTCTCCATGTATTGATCATCCACACCAATGTCATCTTCAGCAACATTAGAATCTCCCATATCCGAATCATTTATCACTTCGTGTTCATCTACAGTTGCGTAAAACTGTAGAAATCCGATAGAACCAGATTGAAGGGCAAACTGCTGGATCATCTTTACTGCAGAATTATTATGCACCTCCACAATGTCATACATAACACAACCGGTTGTATTAACCGTTGTCTATACATCAGACTTCGAATATACTGATTTTCTGCTATATTCAACTCGCACGCAATCGTAGCGCGCAATTCATCAAATGTGGATATGTTTCCAAACTCAAACATAGCAGCTTGTCCACCTTCGTAATCATATCCATATTCATTTTGTACTACTCTACCTCCCCAGTGCACAGTCGCAAAAGATCTAAACGACATTCTGGTAAATAAGGAAAGTACAAATTATTTTGTATCTAAAAGTTAATAAATATTTTTTCTTACACATTAACAAATTAGCATTATAACGTTGAATTTAACATATGAAATAAATTTCATAATAATATAAAAATTAATAATACAACAAGTGATCCGGATCGAGCCATTTCGTATTTGCCCTCGACTTTTGGAATGTTTATAAACTATTACAATATTTTACTAATTTTTTGGAATTGTTGGAAATTTCCCTTTATTTACTTTGAAATTTATTTATTTATTATATTTCTAAAAAATTGATTCGGACAAGGCTATCACACCTACATTTGGGCATGTGTACAACTTGGCTTTTGAAAGGTTGGTCTAAGACAAAAAAAAAAACTACATTGAGCTTGGCCCAATTCTTGTATTTTTAATGCATTTTTAAAAGGCCAAAAGCAACCCATACGTAACATAAAAATATCATAATATTTTAAATATTATGAAATAGGAAATTTGTTATTTCCAAAAAAATTGAAAAAATTGTCATTTCCAAAAAATTTGGGGTGCAAAATCACAAAATAGGAAATTTGGCTAGTTAAACTTAATTTGGGGTGCAAAAATTGTCATTTCCAAAAAATTGTCATTTTGTGATAATTTTGAGATAATTTTTTGTGATTTAATCCAATAGGATTTCTAAAAAACCCTATCTTCTTAAAGTCGATGACATATAAGATATGGTTTTTAAGAAACCATATCTTGCTATATAATTGCCTATATATATTTTTCGAAAAATCTCATATGATATTTTTTTTTTGTGAATTTTTGATTTTTACAAATGAATTGAAATT
>JAGVVM010004966.1:0-31207 GCA_019149425.1 Psidium friedrichsthalianum
TCTTCGCTATGCATAGAATATGATTTATTAACTCCATGTCCCGCTCATAATCCGTCGCATTCCTTGGCCTTATGCTTATTCCGTAGGCCGGTTTAACACAGTCGATATAATTCACGGTTCCTTCCATGCCATGGAAGTCACAGGCGGAAGGTCTCTGTTTTCGTTCTTATTCACGCAGGCGTCGCGTGATCTTTCGTGCGCGTTAAGTTCAGGCTTTGTGGGTCGAAAGCGACATGGAATGGTTCGCGCCACACGCCTTTTTTGTCTGTTTTTTTCCCTTTCTTTTACGTCGGATTGTGCATTTTGTTTATTCGCCTCTGTAGTGTCGTGACCCGTTGATGGTTTCAAAGGGAGGGGGGAGGGGATATGCGTGTAGAGGTTGAAGATACGAGGCCTTGTAATTCTCGCAGAGGCACCCAAGATTCAAGCAGGAGATGCCGTGGCCCGAGTCCCAGCAATTGGAGCAGAGAGGCTGCCACGATAAAAACAGAGAAAGTGGTCAAGACAGTGATTTGTAAGAGAAGACTGATAGCAGCGAGCAACGAACACCCTCTTTCGGCCTACCGAGAAATGCAGCAGATAGGTTCAGGAACGCCACCGAGTGATTTGTCTTGATGGGAGTCTCCTATCAGCTTGTGATCATTATCTAATCCCTCTGAAAAAGTTACCCCCTTTGGTAATGCTAACTCATATTAGCCTGCATTGGAAAACTTACTGATATTATATTCAGAAATTACCGTCATGGGATCCTATCTCGCGAACATGGGCAGTGAGCAATTTTGTTGGAAATAAAGCAGGGAGGGATTGTATCGTGATTTCCTAGAGCTAATTGGATGATCAAATGTCTAAACGAGCAAGCTCTCAATATCTGTTAGTTTCTCGAAAATCAAATAATTTTCGCAATGAAAACTCAGCAAGGAACTTTTTCAACAAGTGCCGCTCCTCATTTTAGCTTTCATGAACACAGCAAAGCTAACGCAAAGGAGTCGAAGGTGTTAGATATTTCTCCGTTGGACCCTCATTCAATCGCCGCAGCTACAGCAGCCGATGATGACGATGCAATAACAGGCCAAAAATGCAAGAGGAGGCTAAAGGCGATGGCTCCGATCACACGTCGCTTCACCTTATGTGGAAAACCAGCCTCTGCTCCTGCGCATCGCTTCACTTTCTAGAGGAAGAAAAAGGAAGAGGAAGAAAACAAGAAAATTAAAAATTTTAAAAATATTAAAATATTATGTCGCCGGACATCCGGCACTGATTGATCAAAATTGATCAGATGGATTGAATTAGTATAATTACAAAAAATTTAGGACTAAATTCATAAAAAAAAAAATTTAAGAGTGAAATGAAACAGTTGTAATAGCTTTAAAAGTCTTGTGATAATCTCGCTGGCTGCTGCCATGGAGGGACAAGACCGTTGAAATTTCGGAAACCCGCGCAATTTGTGGCTGCTGCCATGGAGAGACAAGACCGATGAAATTTCCGAGCAGATTTTCTCAGACATGCGAGCACAATCCAAGAACCTCAAGCACTCCCAGGCACTGTAATGGAAGCCCTCCAAATCCAGCCTCGCCAACAACAACAAGCCATCCAGCTCCGGAGCCATCTCATGAACCCACTCCACTTCGCTCTCAGACCCAAAGTCTCCTTCGCTGGGTCTCGCTTCACCTCGCTCTTCTGTTCTTCCGCTTTGGCTACAAATCAGGCTCAAGTTCCGATTTGGACGGCCTAGTTCGCGGAGTCCCGATTCGAGGAAAGAGGGCGTTAGTGGGAATGGGAGAATTAGGGTTAAGGCTAAGTCCGCCGATGCTCAGCTGAGGCAGAGGTGGTTGGACTCGCTCACTTGCCCTGTCGCCGCTAGTTCCGGGCGGGTAGATTGTGATGGAGATGGTTCGGGCTCGGATTGGGTCGTCGGCATCGATCCGGATCTCTCGGGTGCATTGGCGCTCTTGAAACCCGACGAGTCCGGGTTTTCAGCTCAGGTTTGGGATTGTGAATGCCTTTTCGTTGCGCTCGTTTGGGCGTGTCGAGTTCTTTTCTCGATTACTGAGTGCCAATTTGAATGTGCAGCTGAGTAGGCAGTCAATGTGGCTATTTCATTTTGGCCGCGTAATAGAGTGCTTTTTGAATTCCTAAGTGTTTGATAGATGGACAGTATTGGTTTTTCTCTGGAATTTGGTTGTAAACATCAGGTTTTCGAGTTTACAATTAGACATTAAATTTGAAGTTATTAGGTATTTGAGAAGACTCATCTTACTAGAATGGCCCTTCATTATCCAAGAACGAAAGGGGTGTCTGTTTTTGTTGACAATTGGTCGAAGCGGTATTGCAAAGGATGGGTGAAAAGCCTCTTGTGGGAGGCATGGTGATTCTGTGTAGCTTGTTGATGATAAGCTTTAGAGTAGGAATAATGGGGCAATACAGGAGAAACTGTCGACTGCACAATGATTTTGCTTATCTGATCGACTTTGTTATTCCATTTTATATGCAATTCCTTAGCTTCAAAACGTGCATAATTTGCCTTCCTAGTCTAGAGATAGAGACTACACTTGATCATGACTTCTTCAAACTTATACTGATCTGGTGGACCTATTTCAGTACTCGTTTCATCCCTTGGTTCTGTTACTCATGTTGTTATTGCCACTCTTATCTGCTAAGGATTGCAAGATCCTTATTTTTAAGCTAGCAAATTTAATTGATATAGGTGTTTGATTCTCCCGCGGTTCCGATACTGGTTGGTAAAAGAACTCGAAGGCGATTGGATCCCAAGTCTATTGTTCAGTTGCTTCGGAGCTTCGATGCTCCAATTGGTACTTTTTTGAAGTTCGAATCCTGCGTTTCACTTTCTTTTATCAGTGAATCCTGCATCTCACTGTTCATTCTGTCATCTAAAAGATTAAGTTGTACCCTGTTGTGTCAGCTTTTGGGTGTTATGGTAGTTAACTTGTCATACCATGCTTCATGTTGTCGTTGGTAAATGTGATCCTCGTTTTAAATTTGCTTGATCTATAGAACTTGTACAATATGAATAAGAATGCAAACTGTTAGGAGGCAGACTGGAATGGTTGGAATGCGTATGAGCTTTTATTGATGCTTCCACTTGTATGGTGGCTAGATCTATCTGAATTGAGTATCTTTAGCTTGCGTTGTTAGTCTTGAAATCACTCTGGGAGTGCAATTTCTGGGTTGATCATGTTTCTCCTGTTTTGGTGCTAGGAAATCAATGCAAAAATGCACCACTTATGTCCTTTTATCCCATAACATCATGAGTTTTGTGTCAAGCCATCAGAAAGGGGCACATTCATTTTCCTATTACATTGTTATCCCTTTTAATTGAAGGTCAGTGACTTTTGGAGCTTCTTAAATTAGGGACAAAGGCATACATAGAGCAGTCAATTCCATTTCCTAATGATGGTAAACAGGTTAGTTTGAATAAAATTGATTTTCTGATCTATTTTAGATGTTTGTATGCCTACTCACCAAATATCATCGGTCTCTTCTTTCATTCTTCTCTTGTGGCTAATCTACATCATGAGAGAAGAGACGAATTGAACTAGTATGTACTGACCTTGTCTCGTGTCTTGACATTTGGGATCATTCACATGAAGTTAGAGCATCGTTGCTCAGCGCAAGGAAGTCTGCATTAAAGATTAAAAAAATGCATATTGAAGATGCTCTTTCAATCTGATTATGAGTTGTCCGTTATTGAGTAATTCATTCTATAGGGCTTTTTTTTGGGGTCCAATTCTATAGGGCTTTGAGTTTGTAAAAAATTGTGAAGTTCTTGACTGTAAGCAAGTTGCATGTCTTTATTTGGAGAAGGGATATGTGCCAAACCTTGCAATAAGTTTGTATCTTTCTAATCTAGGGCATGCCCTTATTCTGAGTTGTTTTGGTGTCTATTTATCTGAAATTCCTCTTGAATTGCCTTGGTTCATAGCATCAATGTTGTTGGAGTGACTGTTGTTTACGCATAGAGGAGTAAGGTGATTTCTTAAGGATTCTCTTCTTATGCTTTTTAGGGATGGTGGAGTGGAGGTTTTGGATATGGCTTGTGGATTGGAATCTTGGTTTCGTCAGGATTTTCAGTGGTTCCAGTTGCATCTTCACTGTGGAAAAATGTATTTGAGCTCTCTGGGAGTGCCTTTACAAAGGTAGGTTTGGTTTCAACTCAACCACTGGTATAAAATTACATGCTAGTTTTGTTTTGGGAAGTTGAGCCTACAAAAGACTGTCCTTTTCCTTACACGAGGGTTCTAGTTTGGCGTTCCAGGTTTTGACAAATAAATCTTTCTGCCAGTTCAGTTTATTATCTTGTGAGAAAGGGCCACACCTTCCCCCGGCCCCCAAAAAAATAAAAATAAAAGAAGTTAGGCTTTGTTTGTTTCACAGAAGAGATCACGGAAAATGAGTGACCTGGAAAGCGATCATTTTTCCGTAAACACAAACGGAGCCTTGGTGTTCTGTGTTTTATATGGATGGAATCGTGGCTCATACTATCTGTGGCCCCAGTGGATGGATTGCTGTATTATGTAGAACTCCAATAGTGAATCAATACTCCCATGACTTTGGACTATTCTGTCTCCCTCATCATTGCTTCGTCTGCTGGACTATTTTTTTTTTTTTTGTGATAATCACCTGATAGTATTACTGCGTTTTATTTATTGACATGTTGAGTTGGTATGTTCACCTTGGAGATGCTGATTGGAACAGGATGACAGTAGGAGGGTTGCATCAAGTTTGTTTCCTTCTTTGAATGATCAACTTAAAAGGAAGAAAGACCATGGTAATTGATTTTTCCTTATTTTCTTGTTTTCTTCTTGGTTGTGCCCTACAATTTTAGCATCATATTACTGTGTTGAGTGACATGAATGTTCTCAAAGATATGCCAAATGGGAATTTACTCGTAATCATCACTTAGCTGGAGCCAGGGACCATGCATTTATGGAAATAGAGTTAATTTATGGCTTGCTTAACTTGAAACATAAGGAAAGCTTATCTATCTTCTGCCGCCATTGGAAAAATTTGTTTCTGCCAAAAGCTGTCAAGATAAAACGCTAGTAGTTACTTTCCGATAGCCAAGACTAATCGAGTGGATTTAGTTGCAGCAATCTACTAAGTATGATTGGATCTGTCTCAAGTATTCTCTTGATTTGCCACGGTGCAGGTAGAGCTGAGGCTCTTCTTATTGCCGCCTATGGTAAAGGCTTGAAGCTGAAGTCAAAATGATCATGTATTGTTGAGGAAGTGGTCTCTTATTTCTTCTCTTCGTCGCTCCATTTGTTTTGATTTTCTCCAATTCATTTTCCTGTGAGGACTCCAATCTCAAAGAAGACTCAGACGAGTGTGCAGAGGAGTCGGGTTGAGATATCCTGCCCATCAAAAAGCTTCATTGGCACATGGTTTACGAAGCTCCAGACTTCCACACCAGCGAACGAGCTTCATTGGGAGGCAAAAGACCGTAAAGAGTAGATGAGGGTCAGTTCCAGAAGGCCGGTCAAACACATCGCTTCTCAAGTCTGTCCCATATGGTGTAGGATGTAGATGACCATAGCAATTGTTCCAGGTGGTATTTCTCATTTGTAACCGGCCAGCGAGGTAAACATGACATTTGAGGAGGTAGAGAAGCTGCTTGAGGCTCAGTTCATGGCTCATGCGGTCATGCACGAGGCGAGCCAGTGCCTGGGTCAGGTCGATTATAGATCCCGGCATTGGAGGTCCATGGGCTGTTGGGCCCGTGAACAACTCAAGCCCATCTTCAGATTCATGGGCTTTCGTCGGAACGCGCACGTTGCAACTAAACTAACTAGAAAGCTGCTGCACCGTAACCACCCACCTGACAAAGACATGCCCGAACGATTATTTTGCTCTTTGCATTGATGATGCCGACGACCACAGTTCTTTCTATGATTTGGACACATCGCTCAGGACAGCTCCACATGAATTTTAGCGCACGTTACACACTTTACGAGGTTCGGTAGTCGGTAGCTGATCAGGAACGAAAGGCTCACATTTGTGCGAGGCGTGCGTCCGATGTCTGCCTTATTTGAGGCGGAAAGAATTAGTGGCTCCGGTACGTCTTTTAAGTCTATGGGAACGGGGTCATTTCTCAGCGTCACAGAATTTCGGTATGGGAAAACAATTTGTCTTCGCGGTCCGAATTGCTCCAAATCTCGAGCAAAACCTCCACGAAATGAAGGAATGCATAATAATTTTTTTAAAAAAATTGAATAAAAAACAAACCGTGAGGATTGCCACAGAAGCAGAAGAAAACTCTGTGCCTGCCTCGACAGAAGCACTCATGTTCGCACACCTGTCGCCTTCTGCTTCCACGGTTTTCGTCTTCTTGACATCCATCAGTTTTGACCGAACGAGGGACGCGGCAGTTTGCAGAACCGCTCGGGGTAGGACGGCTCCTTCCACCAACCTCCTCCCCTCCCCCGCAACTCTGGGTCCACCTGGAGGACTCTATTTCGTGTGCTCTCCCTATTTCTAATTCAAAATCGGATGAGCGCATACAGATTCCCCGCAGGTTCAAGTAAAATTTAAAACCCTCCCATGGATCTTCATTTCGGAAATTTGAAATCGTTCCTGTCCTGCGTGCTCTTGAAATTTAAAAACCTATCATGAGTTTTAACCTATCCCGTTACAGGTTTCATGATCATTTTCAAGATCTACATAGATTCCACATATTTTCTTAACTGAATGATTGCAATGTGTCGTCACATTTAATGAGTATAATTTTCAACCTAAAAAAATGAGCACAATTTATTGTTACGATTCATTAACCGCATATCATATTTAGATTCACAAATAAATATGAAACATTAACAAAATAAAAATTTCAATATAGGTTAGTAATTTCAGATTACACATTCATCATTAAATGTTATGATGGATCACAGAAACAATATATCAAGAAAACCACAAAAACTTGTTACGTATTCCAACTACCTGAAATATGGAAACTGGGACCTACCTATTGGAACGCAATTATTTTTCCATTGGTCTGGTTTCATATTTTAGGTTACGCTCTGGAAACATTTCACTTCTAGTTCAACCAAAAGAAAAAAAAAGACAAAGAAGATTAATACCGACTGCACATGAGTTGAAAAAGATTAGCATGTTTCTCATAGAAGAATATATTTAATTTGTTTTTGAAGAACATTATGAATTTCCCCGACGAGTCGTCTAAGAAAATTACGCCGATTCGTGGAGATGAAAATTACCAAAGAAATAAATGACGACCGGTAGTGATAGCTTCGATGAAAACTAGGTAGAACGACCTACCAGTCTAGTCTAACGGGGTAAAAGCGATGCGCCCGGCGCGAAACACAAAGCATCCGGGAGCCAGAAAGCTCCAAAAAATTAGGAGGACATCACATAGGATCTTAGAAGGTTCCATTCTAGGATCGCTGTCTGTGTAAACATGTGAATTCCCACTCGAACCCGTTCTGCCCCGTGGTCACGGAGTTCGTGAGTTGCATCGCATGTTGTCAAAAGGGTGAACTTGTCATTCTATTTCTTGGGGCAAGAGACTTCTCGTAATTGGAAATCGAAAAAACGAAACATACGTTTTCACGCATTTTCCATGCATCGAAAGAAAGAACCATCGTAGCAATTTAAGAGATTTTATAATTAAAAAAAATTGTTTTCGTGTACGACTTTTGTCGAGTCGAAATTTGATTTAAATGTATCAACCGGTGGGATTCTATTTAGAAGTCTAAAACTGAAACTATGATGAGGACGATTGCTAGCGATGTCTTAGAAATTTGCATTCACGTATCCAATGTCATTCAAACTTTTGAAACTCATAACTTGTATTCCGAGTTTTGTCATTCTTCATATAAACTTGCATTCTTACGACCGGCACTTATTTACAGAAATTGCCACTTTCTCTTTCCCAACTCGTCATTTCTCAAAAAGCATATAAAAAAACGATAACATATAATTCTTTCTATCCTCCATCATCTCTCTCTCATCCTATCAACAACCAACCGCCAACCTTGGCCCTAGCCCTCTGCCGTCTCTAACGGTCGCCAACCTTAGACTTAAGGCCGGCGACAGTGGCCACCGCATATTTGGTCTAAACCAAGGTTGGGTGACCCAATGTGGTCCAGATTGGGGCCTAGTCTCCTATGGCAAACCTACAAGTCTATAACAATGCTTGCCTGGCCACCTGAAGCACCATCTCGGAGCTTGCTCACACGAGCTCATTCCGATTTACATTGAGTTCATTCGAAATAATGTCAACTTTCAAGATGTTGATTGTGCGCAATGTAAGAGCAATCAGTGTATTGAAAATTATAATGCATTTCTGAGTACATCACCTTACAAAAACTCCTAAGACATTCTTTTACAAAAGGCGAACACGAAAGTTCTCGTCTTTTTGAGCAAGCTCCAGAATAGGACTGGTCGAACAAATTTGTACCAACAGAAATTGAAAAGGAAATGGAGAGGAAGTCAAAAATATCAAATTGAAAAATTAATTAAAAAAAGAATTGTGGAGAGAGAAAGAGAGCCAACTTTCATTAAAGAATTAAAAAAAAAAAAGGAAAAGGCAGTGGAGAGAGAAAGAGAGGCCAACTTCCAACGGAAAACTACCTACCACCCTTCTCCCACCACCTTTCCCACCATCTGTGTTCTGGGCGATTCAATTCATGTCTCTCTTATCTCTCTTTCTGACGCACACGCTCAAGAATTAATTCACGAAAAGGCAAAAAGGAAAAAGGAAAAAAGAAAGGCAATCCCCAGATTAACATCTTCCACCAAACGCAAACAAAAACGTTTTTGAACGACTCCATCACGTTTATTGACCTTCTCTTCTTCTCTTCCATCTAACACCACGCCCACCAAGAATTCAGGAACTCTTCTTCCCTCTTTCCGAGTCCTCTTGACTGGGTCCCCAGAGAAATTCAATCTTTTTTTTCTGGGTTTCCTAGATTTCCAGCAGAAACCCTAGCTTTGCCTCGTTTTGATTTGGTACTTCTCTTGGTCTTTTCTGCTTTTAATTTGGTTCTCTTTGGTTTGTTGTCTGTGAACTTCTGCTTGCTCTGTTGGTGGACGAGGAAGCAAAAGAAGCATATGTGAATAGAGAGCGAATTGCGGGTTGGGGCTTTGTGATCCACGCTTGGAAGTCAAGTGAAAAACAAGAGCGAATTGCTTGTTGGGGCTTCGTGACCACGCTTGGAAGCTAAAGTAATGAGTGAAAAACAATGCTCTTAAATCAGTACAATTTGGCTGGTTTTAGTGATCCGTCTGACCAAACCTCGAGTCTTAGGAGTAATGTGTGATCCTTTCTGTTGTAGCTCAGAAGTCGTATTGGTGAATGCTGCGTTGCTACTTTTAGATGCTCTTGTTCATTTTTTTTTTATCAAGTCACGTGCAGTCATGTCTCCATGAAGTGCTGAATTTACAGAGGAAGCAGGAACCCAAGTCTTTACAAAAGAAATGTCCGAGCACCATCTGTGCAAACATTGTTTGCCACATTATTGGTCAAGGAGTTTATGTTTCGTGCCAATGCCATCGCACCAGAAGTTTCTATACTTGATCTGTGAGCATTAAACCTGCAGGAGAAGAGTGTGGTTTTGGGGGGGGGGGGGGGGGGTGGAGGAGGGTGGGCTTGGATTCAATGACATATTGTTCGGGAGGTTTGATGCTTACATTGCATGAAAGTTTAAAAGCTGCTTATCTTAACAAACGATGGTAACTAGGGGGAGCTAAAATGATATCAAATAGGTGCATAATGTGGTCCGTTTTAGATGTGAACTCAATGTATTGAGTAGCAGATATTTCTGTTGTCCAACACTGTTATCTTGGTAAGCTGAACAACATGTCCTGTAATCTGTGTGTTAACTTCAAGTGTTGAAACTGCATTGCCCAAACTAGAATCTGGTGTACTGATGGGTCGATGTATCTGATACTTGTAATCATTATGCAGGATTTCCAACTATTTTTGTACCCATTTTCACAATGTCGAGTTTGGAGGAACCACTTGGTCTTGACAAGTTGCCCAGCATGAGTACTATTGATAGGATTCAGAGGTTCTCATCGGGTGCGTGTCGACCAAGAATTGATGATATGGAATGGGGAGTTGCTGGATTGAAGGAAGGAATTGTAGTTCATCAAACAGTTGCAGGTATTCTTTTGAATTGCTGAAGATGTCCTACAAGATTAAGCTGTCTTCTCTGTTTCTCTGTTTTTTTTTTGTCAGGAATGAGATTTAACCAGGAACCTTTTAATGGATTTAGGAAATGACTTGCTTGTATTTGAAGGGTTTGTAACTTCTTTTCCTTTTCCTTTTGGGTTTGGTGAGGGCTTAACAAAAATTAGATCATGAGCAATGAATTAGTGCGGCCCACAAGTCCTCTTTTCTGTATTTGAGAGTGAGAGGTGCATTCCTGGATTTTAGGAAATATCTAAGGAGCCTAGAATAGTTCATGCTAGATCATGGAAGCATGACTTTAATGGCTTGGGAGTATCAATCATGAAAGAAGAAAAAGCACCAGCCATTTGGGAAATTTGGGAAGAAAATCCTGTTGAAATTTGGGATAGTCATTTCTTTATAAAATAGGTACCTGATATAGAAAGCTGACTCCTCCTTCTTCTTCCATTCAGCGATGATTATGATGAGTTTACAGAAGATTCATTCCCATGGAGAAGTCATACCCGAAATGGGTCCCACGACTCGATCTCCCAAATGGAGGCAGGAACGACTCGGTGGCTGGGAGTTTATGTGCTTCCCCATACTTCCCCGGACCATCATTATAGATCCAAGTGTGATGAAAAAAACATGCGCACCACATCGAACAGGTGACCTACTGGCTACCCACATGCTTATAATTTATTTTACCATCTAAGTTCAAGAGAATCTTTCTTCCGCCATCAAGTGTTGGTCATCTGAACATCATCGTACTTGATCAGTTTTTGAGAGTATATCCGAAGTTTGTGAAGATTGTGGAAGTTGGCCCAAGGGATGGATTACAGAATGAGAAAAATACAGTGCCTACTGCAATTAAGGTGGAATTGATACGAAGATTAGTGTCCTGTGGGTTGCCTGTGGTTGAAGCACACAAGCTTTGTATCACCTAAATGGGTTCCCCAGGTTAGTGGGTTTCTCGATTCAAGTAATGCCACAATTTCAAAGTGTTCCTTGTTGAGAGCCTCATTGTTTCACATTTCAGGAATTACTGCAATATTATCTGCAGTTCTAGGTGCTTGTTAGTCCATAAACTCCATTCAGCCATTATGCCTACCTATTATCCTACCTCTTCGGAATGAAGATCGGTCAAAATGCTTAGAGCTCAATTGATTTTCATTCTGCGAAGCTTTCTTACTCATCTTCGTGAAAGCCTATTTATATTTGTCTAATCTGTGAACTTGGTTCAGCTGCGGATGCAAAGGATGTAATGGAAGCAGTACATAATTTGGAGGATGCCAGATTGCCTGTTCTGACGCCTAATATGAAAGTAGGTTGTCATGGGCAGAATCATGAAATTATTTAACATTATGCTACTTGAATTAAAAGATGAGTCATTATTTGTCCTATATAAATTAGCACATTTCTTTCAGGGATTTCAAGCAGCCGTAGCAGCTGGTGCTAAGGAAGTAGCAGTGTTTGCTTCTGCTTCCGAGTCCTTTTCGAGTCAAACATCAATTGTAGCATTGAAGAGAGTCTTGCACGTTACCGTGCTGTTACTCAGCTGCTAAAGCGCTCTCAATCCCTGTCCGTGGGTAAGTGCTCTCTCTCATGTGTATGTGCGAGAAGCGACGCACAGCACAATCTGCAGATCTACAGAGTACTAATTAACTTTATTATATTACACTGTGCTGATGTTGTGAGCAGTTCTCTAGCAATATGCTTGTGTCTGTTTTATACTATGAAACTATATACAACCTTAAGAAGCATATGATTGCTAGTCTAAACTCTGGTATCAAAATTGCTGTAGCAAAGAAAATTTTGCTGTCTGTGAATTATGTTGGTTAGACAATAATAAAAGCGAATCCCTTAAATAGATTTTTGGTGATTCCCCTCTTGGAATGCTTTGGTTTTCTACTTATTCCAGCTGTGAAGGAGGAGGACTTTGGAAACTGGAAATGTTTTTGGCTGCAGTATGCTTACAAAGGGAGAAGTGGTGGAAATAGTTCTCTAGCTTTGTCCTAAAATCCTTTCTTCTTGATAAAGCTGTTATTAAGTGTGAGACTTATCTTGTCAGGGCTAATATACGCTCTCAATCCCTAATGTGGTCTCTGTTTGAGTGACTGTATCATTCCTTTCATCTAAAATGACATGTTGCAGAAGTTCACTTCATCAGGCTTTAGCTGTTCAATTGAATGAGCTTTTTAAAAACATCAGGTATGTCTCGTGCGCCATTGGATGTCCAGTAGAAGGACCAATTGCAGCTTCAAAGTTGCTTATGTCGCAAAAGAGCTACATGAAATGGGCTGCTTCGAAATTTCCCTTGGGGATACGATTGGGGTTGGTACTCCAGGTAATTTTCAGAAGCGACAACTGCTTGTCCTTGTTTGTTGCTGCAGAAAGTTTTGCTTAGGATAAACTTCTTTTTGTTACGTGATGCATTTAAGTAAAGTCTCTGGGTTTTTATCTAGACAGAAAGCTTTTAGAGATGTTAGCGAGTTTTGAGCTTTAGTTATGTCCAGTAATCAACAAATTGGAGAAAGATGAAAGTTTGATAATTTGGTGCTCTTGGCATGTATTGAAAACTTTCAACTATTCGCTTTAGCTATTTCCATTTGTCTTACCTTCATCGTTCTGCTTCGATGAAAGCACGTAATCATTCTATCTTTTACTCAGCGAATATTCAAAATTCGCTCTGTGATTAAGATGCTGTGTTTATTGAGGACACTGTTCAGTTGATGTGTGTAATCCCTGAGTGACATCCAATTTCTAGAGAACATAACAGTTTGTAAAGCTCTTTGATTTTTTATGTTAATAATCTTAGCTAATTTTAAATAAAAAGGAGTTTTGTTTGTTTACGCTTTTTGTGTCTGAAGCATTAGTCCACATGATTTCCACTTTCCATTGATCTTCTTGTTTTGTCGATGTGTGTTTCAGGAACTGTTGTTCCAATGCTTGAAGCTGTAATGGCTGTTGTCCCAGCTGACAAACTTGCTGTTCACTTTCATGACACCTATGGGCAGTCTCTCCCGAATATTTTGATATCCCTCCAAGTAAGTTGCTAAAAAACTGTCTTTTGTTATGCCGTTGATCTTCTGGCCTAAAGCAGCTTAGAGTCTATCTTTAATCTGTTATCATTTCTTCTGTGGAAAAAATGAAAGCTGTCTTTGCATGAGTGGTTTTCTTTCCAGCGAACATGAGCTTTCTTTGAATTTGGAGCTTCCTGTAATGTTATGGCCTTATTCACTAAATTTGGAAAACCACTTCTCTATTGGAATGTGATGCCAGGCGCATCTTGGTATACATATGTTCACATGAATTGGACTGCTGCAGTTTCTAAAGCATCTTCTTGCACTTCTTTGTTCATATTGCATCTCATTTTCGATAATGCGGGTCAGATTGAATAATTTTGGTTTTATCCTCGTAATAAGTTTGTCAAAAGGGGCATTGGAAAGTCCCTCATTTTGATGCATAATTTCACCCTCTTTCAGCATAATACTATTCAGTCAGTTCTTTTGGTCGAATATTACCTCAGAATGATGTGTCTTACTGAGTTTGTTGCTGTTTAGCCCCTAGTGCTCAAGATGATATTTGTTTTCTACTTCTTGCACTTAACTTTGACAGATGGGAATTAGCACAGTAGATTCCTCCATCGCGGGATTAGGCGGTTGTCCCTATGCGAAGGGAGCAACGGGAAACGTTGCCACGGAGGATGTGGTGTACATGCTCAATGGGCTTGGCGTGAAGACCAATGTGGACCTCGCAAAGCTCATGGTGGCTGGAGAATTCATAAGCAAACATTTGTGCCGGCCATCTGGTTCAAGGACGGCCATTGCCCTATGCCGTGCTACAGCAGATGCCTCTAAGATATGAAGAAATTGTAGTGCTTTAGTCTTCTATATCATTTTCTTGCCCCAAGCAAGATTATTAATGTATGTATTCCGCTCAGGATCGTACAGTGCCTCTTCTCTAGACAAGTATAGAAGAAACCAGAAAGTGTATTTCTTTCGATGACGCTCGATATAGAAATTCAGCATCATAATCTAATTCTTTGCTTGACTCAGAAACTGAGATAAAGTATCCCAAAGCTAATTTTCTTGGATCTGTCATTGTATTTTTCAAATCGTTTGTGTGACCTTCAACTTAGTTGCAAATTCGTTATATTCAATTTGGCAAATGGAAATGTAAGGAAGTCAGAGGCAAGTACCTGCCAAAACTTGATAGTGATAGCATCATGACTCGTTCAAATTTGTTAACATCATCTTTTATTAACTCAATCACAGTATCCCCTCATTGAGACTTCAACAGAGTTCCCTGGTGTGAATTTCTTCATGGGGAGTAGTTGAATTTCCAATGATGGTGTGTGGCACCATGACCTTGACCAGTTAAGCAAAAGAGAGATCGAAAAGGGGAGAAAGAAAAGAGGTGGTGGAAAAAGGAGATTGATAATTGCTAGTCCACCAAAAATGCATGTTCTTTGCCCTAATGATGCCTCAGGGGTACTCAATTAGCCACATTGTCTCATCTCACCTGTGTCCTTCCTTCCCTCCCTCCCAGTCAAAGCTATTCTGGGCACTCATGGAAATCCATCAAGATGTGTTTCACTGATCTGCCCCAAACCCCTCTTTGCTTTTGTGGTATCAGTTGTTGCGACTCATTATGAAAAAGCTGGAGGGCCCAAGTTTGTGTCGTTGAATAGGAGCACTAAGGCACTGCTGCTTGTGATTTTGCTGTATCATCTGTTCTGTGTTCTCTCTCAGGGTGGATTATTAAGCTGTACTCCAAATGAAAAAATCAGCGCGCGAGACATGTTAAAAGTATTGCATGCAGTACGATGGACAACGACTGATGCTAAGCATTTTCCTGCCGAATCAGCTGCTTGTTGTATAATATTATACCATCATGTCTAAGATCCACATACCAAAAGTCTCTCAAATGACAAGTATTATTGACTTTGAAACTCGACCCTTACCGGACCATCATTTGAGAACGCCATCAATTGGCTATATTTTGCTTTCGTGTTCGACCGAATCTTGATTCAGTAGCCCTATCCCGATGTATATACATGCTATTACAACATTCTTTCCCAGATATATAAGCAAAGCCTGTGAATCTAATGATCCCTCTATTTGGCTTCTGTGCATCTATGAACATAGGGGACCTTGTGTGAGAACAGTGAAGCAAGTCTTGTTTGCTTGTGAAGAACTCATCATCTGGGTCTGTGGTGGTCTACACAACTGGCAAAGTTATAATTTTTGGGCTCATGTGGGTTTAAATCAAATCAAGCTCCTTTTGAGATCTCTGAGTTTTGGAGAAGAGATGGTGAAGTTAGAGAATCAGATGGTAAAAAATACCCAAAAAAAAAAAATTCAAAGATTATCAGTGGGTAAAAGGAAAAGAGGAAAAAGGCGAGGAAAGGGAGATGATCTTTAAAGTAAGATCTTTTATTGTATTGTTAAACAAGTCACTGGGCCATCTGAGGAGTGTGCAAAATCAATTGTCCATGACTTTCATACACTTGAGACCTTTTTCATTGTGAATTAGATAGTGAATGAAGACAACATCATTTGCCCTAAGAAAAAAGGAATACTCCACATATAGACCGGCCACACCCTCATGGCCCACCCATCAGCTCCTAATATTTTGACTATTTTGAGCATATGTTTCTCTCTTTTGACCAAGAAAAAAAGCTTGTTTGCTCTTGAATACCAATGTCCAGATATGCTCTTGAATACCAATGTCCAGATACCTAGCTAGAAGAAGGAAAGTGAATGGATTTTTTTTTTTCACTTTGCTAACAAGGACAAGGAGTTGCTACAACTTTGGAATGCTAAGCCCCGCTAAATTTGCCCTAATTGCTACCGGGAAGAGAGAAAAAGAACCCCTATTCGGTCCGAAAATGAAGCAACTTAAAAATAAAATGACTAAGAAATCTGTCTCTCTTTTCAATCAAGGTACATAGGTCTTCTCTTTCTTTTTAATTATGTGAGAGGCGTGAATGAGTAATGGCATCTACTACATATGAGACCGACTTCCCCCCTCCCTCTCTCTCTCTCTCTCATATGCGATACATTTGTTCCACATCTTGACAAATAAAGAAAAAGAAACAAACAAACAGAAGTGTCTTTTAACCCCAACAGTGCCATCACTTACTTGGCTTTTAGAGGCTTCCCTAGGCTGAAAACGGGCTCTGAAACCAGAAACCAACACCTTCTGCAACCTCATTTACTATATCTCCTTTCAGGCACCAACCCCTATGCAAAAGTTGACTCTCTTCCTTCATTGACCCTCCTCCATTTCAATCCCCATAAGCTCAAACTCCAAGGTTAACCCCCAGAAAACCAAAGCAAAGAAACCCACAAAAGGCGCAAAAACCAAAAGGGTCTCTTTCTCATGCTATCACCTCCAAAAGGAAAACACTGAATCAGATCCAAAAAATCCCACTTTTCAGTATCTTGAGGCTGACAACGTTCCATGTACGGATTAGGCAATACTCTTAAAGTTGATGGCTCAGGAAAGGAGCTTGCTTGCTTCTCTCTGCTGTTTTTGTTGTTGCTGCTCTTGGAAACCTCCGTCACTGTTGATGGGTCTGCTAGATTTGCAAGCTTCAAGACTAAGCCCGGTCCTTCTGGGTTGAGTCCCGTGAAGCCAGACAATGCAAGCTTCCGTGGAGCAAGACACGAAGAGGGCGATGGACCTTTTGGTGATGAAAAGAGGAGAGTCTACACGGGTCCAAATCCTTTACACAACAGATGAACTCTGGAGGCAGAGTTTCTCCTTCTGTGCTACATCAAGCTATGAATTGAAGCTGTCTCCTCCTTGAAAAATTTGATTTTTTCCTTCTCGATATATTTTCTTGATATCTCTGTTGATGAACATCTGAGGTTTGAGTATGTACTGTCTATAGTCATGCCCTGAGCTATATATATTCAAGAATTCCATGTAAAAGTTTTGGTCTCCAGTTTTGGATAGTGATAGTTTGTCAAGCATGAACAGAGAAGATGAATCAAGAACTGGTGATATTGCTGCCATAAATGGAGTTGTTGGATAATGAGTAAAACTGGGTCGTGTTCGTTATGAGTGTGGTTTGGTGTTTTTTACTTTCTGGTGGTTGTGGATTAATGGCCAAGCTGTCATTTTCTTCTGAGGCTTTTGGAGCTGAAAGCTCTGTTCAGTTCAGTTTGAGCTTTTGCTGAAAATCGATTCGCTGCTTCCTCTCGAACTATAAAAAAAACAGGAAAGACAGAAAGAAATAGTGGAAAATCTTATACAGCTCGGGTAAGAAAGGATGAAAACTTATCGGGTTTTGAGTGATTTCAGTTGGTCCATGTTGCACATGTACTGTCGACAATGGAGATCATTACAAGGGTTGTTGCTTGTTGCCTGTCCGAATTTAGATATGTCTCCATTGAAAGTTGCTGTTTTTACTTTCTTGATTTTTCCATTTAGCAAGATTTTTTCTCCATGAGAGAGAGAGAGAGAGGGGACGGGGGCAAGTTCTGGCAGACAAAGGTCACGAAGCTGCAAGTAGGGAGATGTGTCACACTGGTTGACTCGAAAATGGTGTATCTATGCTTCGAAATTTACATCTCTGCATGCCAAAATGTTTGTGAGTCCTCTCAGCCGTTGATTTGAAATTGAAATGGAAAAAGGCCAAAAGGAAAATAATTTTAAAAAAGGGAAATTTTAGCTGGAACTGGTGTTGCAGAACTTTCTCCCAGACAACTGAGCAATTACAACATCTGATGATGTTGCACTTCCACCCAAAATGAATTTGGCATGCATTGGTGAAGTGCAGATTGGCTCCTTTTAAGCTCCAGTGTACATGTGATTTGATCTTCTAAAATTTGATTTTATACAGTCGAGTCCCCCATTCGTTCTCGATTCGTGTGATTTGATCTTTTATTTCGTTTATTCGAGCGCCCGAACGTTCTTGATTTGGGCAAATCGAGTGTTTTGTTTACTCATTAAAAATTTAACCTCAAAAAATTCTACTGACCTCTATGAACGTTTGATTGTAGAATTGGTCAAGAACTTCGTTAAATCACCGATGCGTTCTTGATCGAATCTTCAACCCACGATAATCCGAATATAATCACAATAGAAGATATTCACATTTCACAATGTAAATGCCAATCGATTCTCAAAGTAATATGGATTGCCTTTCGTTTGTTTTGTGTGTTCTTGAAAGAGAGAGAGAAGAAAACGAACGTAACTTCTGTACCTTATTCTTTTCTTTTGAACATTTGTTTTCTCATGCCCCTTGGAAGTTATCTAACTTTCTTTTATATATAAAAAGACTACTATTTAAAAGCACCTCTTCGTGGGGCCTCTCAAACGGCGCAACACTATTGCACTTTTTCATCAACACACCCAATCATGTACGTAAATATAGCATCTCCCGCGCGAACATGATGGGCTTGATAATCCTCTATCAAGTATGTAAGGCATTCAACATCATCTACTTTATAAGCAATTCGTACTAGCACATACGTCATGCCTATACTTGTGAGCTCAGTTATGCATCTGTTAGGAATACATAACAGCTACAACCCCAAAAAGAAAAACAATATCTCACAATACCCCGGACATACTTTGTTACATCAATCCAAGTATACCTATCCTTAAAAGGCTATACTTGACTATTCTTAACTCACTATTTATTTACAATTACATCTGTACCCACAAAAAGTAATATAATTAGTCGATCGGTAAATACACGTGGTAGATATAAAACAATAATAGACTTCCTTTGCACTCGTGTCTCTTGTCCATTTCAGAAAAACTATATTTCCTAGACACGTCCATAAAGCCATATTAAATTCATGACCATCGGTAAACATGCTAAAGCATCAAATTAACATTGATCTGTCATTTTGAGAACAAAATCAGAAGTAACATAATGTACAAAATGAGGAAATCATTTATAAATTGCCTCAAGGACTCACACGATGAGAAACAAGAATTATACTTATCTCCTTATTGATCATATATAGCACATACAATGAATTACGTGCTATAACGGATTTCTCTTTCCATAATAGCGTATGGTCATTTATCAAAACATATCTACTATACGGATCCTAGTAAAGATAATCACATGCTTCTCACCATACATTGTGAGCCCGAGTGCTATATCAGCTCGCTCCTAACAGTGCCCAATAGCTCTTGCATCCGACTCCTTCAGGCATACATGATTATGGGATTATCTTGCTCGATCTTATCACGTATTAATCATAAACTCATCCTGATTCCAATCAAGCAACGTAAATATTTATGTAGTAAATATGCTCTTCCAGCATCTTTCGTACTATATCTCATTTCAACTTGTATACTATAGAGATCGAAGCAATTTGCTCGTGTGAGCGAGCCAATCATTGCCCAGGACATACCTTTCAACAATTGCTGTGTTTATGATAGTCTCATTATATCTATAATGAAATAGTTTTATGTCACGCTTCATCATCCATAATACTTAGAATCTTCCACGTAGGAACATCATTTGACTATCACAATCAACAAATCAATAGTCTGGAACATCAGTGATATGACTAAACTTTTCAAGAAACATTTTAGTCATACTACTCTTTACTACAGCAGAGTATGCAATAATCTAGCCTCCATGTACATAGAACTGTATTTGTCTGTTTCTTGTTACTCTAAGAAATCGTGCCTTTATGAGCAAGAACGCATAACTAGATGTCGATTACACTCATCTAGGTTTCATCCCCAATATCAACATCAGAGTATCCAATTAAACGTAAATCCTCCCTTAATAATAGAGTCGATAGCCATATTGCTTCAAGGTTATCTCAAATCCTCTACATAACTTTAAGGCGGTTTACCAAGATTTGACTGGTAGTGATTCACTAACCCAACTTCATCACAAATGCAAGTCAAGTATACATCATAACATATATCAAACTCTCGATTGATTATGATTAAGAAACATTTCATTTCTCTTTCTTTAGAGCCTTATGGACACAAGTTAGAATTCGGCATTCACCAAATATGTAAGGGTGTCATGGATTACACTATTGTCTATTATAATATTCAAGAATCTTTTAATATAAAACTCTGAGAGAAAAGTAAGAAGATCACTTTGAACGATCACTTTTTTTCTTAACTCCCTACCACACCCCCAAACATAAAAATAACTTTCCCATGTTTTTCATTCAAAAAAAATAGAGGACAACCATTTTTTATGGGAGAACCAAACCCTTATCATTTCCAACTAACAAAATATCATTCACATAAATTGATAAAATCATAAATGTATTCTCGGACTATTTGACATTCACACAGAAATCTTTTTTTTTGATTATCGAAACCAAAAGAAATTATGTCTCTAATGAAGTTATTATCCCATATCTCATAACGAATGGGTCTTTATACGTTCTTATATTCACGTGGTTTCTATACGCATATCACCTTAAGCTTTTGGATTGAATTTTCAAACATGGTATCAAAACTAGTGTTCCTACATGTCGCTCGTAATCTGACTTACAAGTGAGAAGGGGTGTTGAAGTTATTATCACACATTACCTAGTAAAATGTCTTATATACTCTTATATTCATGTGATTTCCCTTCACCTATCAACTTAAGTTTTTGAGGATGCCACAGTTGAGATAACCGCTTAAGGCCATATATCAAACAACGAAACTTGCAAACTTTTCGCTTTGACCTTTAGCTATGAAACCTACCGGTTACTTCATATAGATTTTCTCATCTAGTTCTTCATTGAAAACTGTCATGTTTACATCCATTGATGTAATTCTAAGTCTAAATTTGCAATATAGCTAGAACAAGCATAAAGAGACAAACCTTACAACAGGTGATAAAGGTTTCCCCATATTCTATATCCTCTTATTGAGTATAGGATAGATTTCGCTACAAGACGAGCCTTATACTTTTCAATGAAATCCATCCGCCTACACTGATCTTGAAAATCCATTTATTTTTAATAGCCTTACGTCTAAATGAAAGATCAATCAAATCTTAGACATGGTTTGTTCTCATAAACTCTATTTCATCTTCCAAGTGTTTCTCCATTTTTTCCTTGTCAAAGGATGAGAGAACCTCTTCAATTGTCATAGGCTCTATATCATCTTATGTAGCATCAAAAACTCTTCCTCTTCAATCTCAAAATAAAAATAAAAATGTTGTGTGATTACAGTTACGTAATTGAACTCCTTGTGGACTCAATTCACTAAATGATGCAACACGCCCACTATGTCCAATATATTGAGGTAAATCATTATTTTTCTCAATCAATATTAGTGGGTGTATTATCATGATCTTATATATGATATAAATGGAAATCTTTATCAATCTCATATATACTAGGAGAAATGTTATCTAATAACATGAATCTAGTGACTCCATTTCAATCACATTTTCATTAGCTTGTTCACCTGTGAAAATATATCTTTTGGAGTATTCAAAGTATCTAATGAATATACTTTTCTTCCATATAAGATCTAATATCCAATCATGTGAAAAGTTGTGAACATATTCTAGGCACCTCTAAGGTCGCAGATTGCTTAATCTAATTTTCTACCATTCCATAATTTATGAGAAGCAGAAGTGACTAACATAGAGGGCACACAGTTAAATAAACATGTGGCAAACAATAACACAGCCCCTAGAATAAGATAGTAGATATGCATGTGCCATCATAGACTTAATCATTTTCAATAATATTCTATTCTTTCTCTTAGCAATTCCATTTTGTTGCGAGATATGAAGAATACTCAAATTTCTTGTAATACCCTTTTCATCACAAATAGATTTAAATTGCTTATATATATATATATATATATATATATATATATATATATAGTTACGTCCACGATTGGTTATTAATATCTTTATTGTTTGTTTAACTGATTCTCTACCAAACTTATATATCATCTAAAGTAATCCAATGCTTATGACTTATGGGAGATCAGAAAATAAAAATATAATCAAAAAGCATGAAATTATCTATAAATTTGATGAAATATGAGCCTTTATACATCACCCTCACATTCAATGGACACAAATGTCGGAATATACAAGTTGCACTGGAAAAACTAGCCATGGTTTCGACTATCAAATGGTTTTTAGTTGTTTTTCTGTTAGACAATGTTCACATATGGTAGGTCGACATTAGCAAGTGACTCTAAAAGGCCTTTTCTAGCTAATCTTTTCATTCTTTCTAACCGATGTGACCCGGTCTAACACGCCAAACATTTGCATCTATATTCACATTACCAAAGATTGAATCAAAAGAAAAACAACCTTCGACTTTGATATTAAGCACAGCAAAGTCAATGTCTCAAAACATAAACCATTCAATACATAATCATAATCATAATCAACTATTCCAAACTTTATATCAACACAATCGCCATGAAAATTAAGAATATAACCTAAGCTTAGAAAAACTACTACAAAGACCAAGTTCCACCAAACATCGGGAGCATAAAGGACATCATGTAGGAATTAGGTTCGACCATAGTGTGGGTTCAATTTACGTGTGCCGATACCTTTCACCTCAATTTTAGAGTAATTTCTAACATATATCCATCTATCTCTAAGTGGCATCCGACAATACTTCACTAATACTCCACGGTCTCTAGCTACATTATTTGTTGCTTTTGAGTCCATAGTCCACGTAGGAGTGATTCAATAAGCATTATAGTGCTAGAGACAAGAGCATTGCTTAAAGCAATAGAGTAATTTGCTACTCTTTTGACTTAGTGCTTTCACGAGCGAAGTAACCCATCTTGTCACATTTGTAGCATTTCATCTTGGTATTGTCCTTCATCCCACCTCGCTTTTGTGTCAGAGGATTTTAGCTTTCTTAGGTGCCTCACCAATCTCCTTCCTTTGTTGAATTTGTAATTCAACTTGCGCTTGAAGCTCGAAGCTTTATGTGAACTAAATTCAGCAATATAAACATATGCAAAAGATCAACAGCCTCTAGGCGCTCATTATCTAACTTCAAATGAAGCATTATATCATCGAATGTTGTGATATTCTCATTATGCATAATGTTGATCTTCATATGCTCCCAAACTATTAGAAGAGAATTTATGACAATCTGACCTTGCTGTTCATCGGTTAGAGTATGACCTACTTGAGCTCATGTATTAAGTTTGACATTCGGCTAGCTTTCACAATTGATAGCAGACGTACCTAAATTTATCTTTTAGGGCAACCCAAATTTCTTTGAGCGTTATTAAAACCTTCAAACTCACACATGATACCTGCATACAGTTTAGCAACATATACAAGCAATGCCATTTTTATTTATTTATTTAAACTTGATAAGCTTATTGATCTCTTATGTGTTGAACAGAAATTCCATACTCAGGTTCATCCATGATGTGGTTAACAATTTCCAAAATCTCTTCTTCTTCAAGGATATATTGAACCTTTCAATGCAAATATCATAATTGTCACTATTCCATTCACCCTTGTTGAGGCCATTCACAATAGTCTTAGATGCTGAAGACATAATCAATGACAATTATATATTGACAGAATAAGCACAGAATTAAAACTAGCACATTTTTTCACACTAAACACAAATTTATTGTTCACCTAAAAGCAATCTAAATAAATGATAGTTCGACAAAAAGGCATTTAAATAAAAGCTCACTATGTTCCTAACCAGCTTCTATGTTATAATTGTCTAACTATCATGTATTTAGTTCAATTTGCGTAGAATTTAAGTTTTAGATGAGAATTCCATCAAATTCTACCAACCTACGAACTTCCAGTAAAAAAAATAATCACACTCTCGTGTAATCACTAAGGCATGATATGAACTAACTTACAAATAATTCACACATCAACCATAATCATAATTTGAAATTCAAGATCTTAATAGAATATGATCTCCTACCATTGTTCGAGTTTGCATTAAAATGAATTGCAAACACGTTAAATCTTGTACATGTTATCAATGAATCATAGTGTACATTATTTGTATGTGATCACTTACATGTAAGTTAGATTTCATATTTCCAAAGTCATAGGAAAATACATGTAAAGATATATAATGCACTAAAAATCCACGCTTATTTAGGGTTTAATATTCATTTTTACAATTTTAAAAGCCTCAAACATGTAAAATAAACATACGACAATATAGATATTTTCAATAAGAACACACAGGTACCAAGAACGCCCACGATCAGAGCTCGTACATGCTCACACGCGCATTTTGAAGACTAGTGTATGCATGGCGGTCAATCGCGTTGACTATTCGAGTCAACGGTCAACGTTTGACCAGTCAACCATCATCCGGTCAAACTCGGGTCTATCCAAATAGGTTGGGTTGGAATCGGGCTGGGTTAATGGGTTAAGTCGAAACTAGGTTGAACTAAATGGGTGAGGTCACGCTGTTTCGATTCTAGGCACGTGAATCCCACACGCATTTGCCATCATGGTGCGTGGGGCACGTGGGGGCACATCCAATGGCTGTTTGAGGCATGCGACTACTCGTTTTTCTCATATCGTTGAGATGAGTCCGATGGTATGATCAAAATCAACTTTCATTGGATAAATATTCGTGCACATTTGACGTTTTACAAACGACGCTCGGCAATCGACGCGTTGAGGCACGTGTAGCACGTGCGGCCTCATACAACTCCTCTGGAGTTGTACGACCACTCATTTTTCTTGTCTCGATGAAACGAGTCCGACCATGTGTTGAAAAATAATTTTCACTAGATAAATAATCTCGAAACACACTGAATAGAATGGTCCGCAATGCCAAGACTTGCCTTTCGTACCTAGTCCATATTCATTTAGTCATGTGGCAATTTCATTTTATCAATCACGCCAAAACTCAATCGAAGACCAATGCAAGAATTCTAAGTAAGGCTCTAGTACCAATGTTGAAATTTAACATCGAAAAATTCTACTATCCTCTACGATGTTTGATTGCGGAATTGCCCAAGAACTTCATTGAATCACCGACACGTTCTCGATCGAATCTTCAATCCACGATGGTCCGAATATAATCACAGTTGAAGATATTCACGTTCATAACGTAAACGTCAATCGATCTCAAAGTAACAATAGATTGCCTTTTGTTGTTTTGTGTGTTCTTGAGAGAGGGAGAGAGGAGAAAAACGAACGTAACTTTTGTACGTTATTCTCTTCTTTCGAACATTTGTTTTCCACCATGCCCCTTAGAAGTTATTTTACCTTCCTTTTATATATAAGAAAATTGCCATCAAAAAGCACCTCTTCATGGGGCCCTCAAAACGGGTGCATCAATATTGCGGCTTTTTCATCATACACCCCATCATATACGTAATATAACACTCATTTTACGGACCGTTATTGAATTAGAATATGTTTTTTTCCTTCCTTTTCTCCTAGTTGTTTTTGCTAATATGGTGCTCATTTGCACCACTTAGCTTTGTGTGGACAAATTCTCCCATAGTCACGATGCGGGTGTCATTAATCAATCTGTCACTTCAAAAAGTTAGAAGAAGACTTAGGTCCGTTTATTTCATGAAAAGCGGATGACTTGGAAAACATTTGCTAAAAACGAGTATTTGTATCATTTACAAAATTGAATGACTGAAAAATATTTTCATCGTCCACAAAAATGTAGACATAAATCACTGTCGATGATAAAAATATTTTTCATTAGCTAATTATTTTTAGCAATACAAGCGATCATTTTTAAAAAATAATTTTCAAATCATCTATTTTTTCTCTGAATAAACAAAGCCATGAACCTTTCAAGATTTTTGTGCAGGGCTATAAACATTAGGCCTGGATTGACCCCAACAGAAAAATGGTCGGGCCTTAAAAGTGAACGCAAGATCCTAGGGATTCATACGTTCTCAGGACTCGAGAGCCTGTGTCCGCGCAAACACAGTACAATCGAGTGAAGTCAGCATCGTCTGGTTGATATCCATCTGCATTTTATTTTTGAGCGTTGTCAAAGAATGTCGGAGAAACTTTGGAGTACGAATTATTACGATTTTTAAATTATTGATTACAAAAAACACAAGGAAAAAAAAGCGTCCGAAAAATTACAATTTCATTTTAAAATGATTTCTCAACAAATGTCTATGAATACTTCTTAACAAAACCCTTTTGCTCTTTTTATTTTTCATTTTGTAATGGCTTAAAATCTTTTGAAAACATAGCAATTTAGGATATGGGAGAATTTTTTAGGTCAAAATGTACCAAGGAAAGAATAATAAAAGACCCAATAAAACGATCATCTTTTGGTCATTGCGTACATCGAATTTCTCAAAATTTATTTTAAATTTACAAAGTCACTATATAATATTATTCACTCGTCATATAATATCGTTTGAGATTTTTCGCGAGGGAAAAACTACAACTTTTATAAAGTCGCAAGGCCTTTCGTCGTAAAAGTTGCATGGTCGAACTCTTGCTAAGAAGGGTTTCTTGGAGTTAGATAATTGGAAAGTAATTTCACGGGAATCTTCCACTTAATGGAAATTAAGAAAAATGCTGCAAATGACAAAAAATCTGGCTAAATGCAAAATTTGGTGACCAAGAAAAACAGCACGCATCGCTGGGGCATTTTCGAACTTGCACCCGTCCATAAATCCTCCTAAAACCCTACCTTTTCCTTCCCAAACCATACTCCCAGAGCTTAGTTCAAGAAGCTTCTAGCATTCCATTACCTCTCTCTCTCTCTCTCTCTAGATCTTCGGAGTCCTCTCCTATGGCGAAGCGTCTGATTCCGACTCTCAACCGCGTTTTGATAGAGAAGATCGTTCCTCCATCCAAAACCAATACCGGGATCTTACTCCCTGAGAAGACCACCAAGGTTCTCCCTTTCTTCTTTTTTTGATTTGGTTTCACTCTATATCATCAACACTTCTTTTGTCAGCCAGAGTCCTTTTGGATGACGTGCTTCGTCTCTGAATGATACGGTTTAGATTTGATGGTGTAGGACGGAAAGGTCTCGTCTTGCGAGGCTTGTTCGTGTCTGTCGTAAGATGTCGACCTTTTTCGTGATTGATATGTGATGGCCCTGGTTTTTGTAGTTACCATGTGAGCTGTGGTGGCAGTCTTAAAGTTTGTAATTACAGCCCTTCTTCTTTGTTGGATTTCCAGTTCCTTGAGTAATTTCTAGTTCGGAAAGCTGCTTAATTGTTGAACGAATTACGACTCCCCTCAACACCCTGTGGTTTTGCAAGTTCACATTTTGGGTTAATAAGTGCCCTATCTGCTGTTCGATGTCGGTCAGAGTCCATGTTTTAGTTCTTCGTGAAGTTGCTGATTCTGTTTTCCCTTTTGAGTTTTCTATATGCTATGCCGAATGTGCCTAATGCGGCAATGCTATTGGTTTTTCATTTCCCTTTCGCCCTCCCTTTTTGTAAGTCGCCAGAAGATCGTTAACGCAAATAGTCAAGTTTGCTCAAACTCTCCCTTGCATTCTTTTGCAACCTTAGTGATATGGGGATAATGAAATTCTGAATAATCCTTTTTCTGAAGATTTCTTCCAAGAGTTGGGCATCTGATTGATTTCTCAACTTTTAGCTACAACAATATATAACATTGGCAAGGATTTAGATGAGGCTTTCCTTTCTAAAATTGTTAGCGAGAATAGTAGTTAGGTCATGCCTTGTAGGAGTTCTTAATCCCTGATGAGTTGAATATGGTTGAAAGACATTGACCGAGCATTTTATATGATTTGAACGCATTGTGGGTCTGTTAGCATGATGCTCTCTCGCTACTGCCGCGCATTCTTCTGGTAGGATTAAGGTCCTCTCATAGTTCCCCTCTAAAATGTTTTGAGAAAATTCATCAAAATTTGTTAATAGAGTGAGTAAAGATAGGTGCATTCTCTCTCTCTCTCTCTCTCTCTCTCTCTCTCTCTCTCTCTCTCTCTCTCTCACTCACATACACACACACACACACACACATCAGGATATGGATATCCATTCAATAGATGGTATTGTCTAGACTAGGAAAAGGAAGAATTTAGGGATCAAAGTCCTGACATGTCTCAATCTATGGCTTTTCCTTTAACCGACTTTTGTATCTATGTCAGGATTGATATTGCTGTTTGTTGTCATGATTGAAAAATTTTAATGCTTGGTTGGTATCATATTATCCCTCCCGATGCTTGTGGTGCAGCTGAATTCTGGAAAAGTTGTTGCAGTGGGTCCTGGAGCTCGGGATAAAGATGGGAAGACTATTCCTGTTAGCGTGAAGGAAGGAGAGACGGTTCTTCTGCCTGAGTACGGTGGAACTGAAGTGAAGCTTGGCGAGAAAGAGTAAGTTCATAAATCTTGAGCGGCTTTCTGCTTGCATGTTGCAACTGGTTCGGTCAACTCTTTGTCATGAAGTTAGTGCACATTTTGGATGCATCCCTAATTGTAGATCTTGCCTCTGTTCTGTTAAAAACTGCAACAACCTGTTTCTTCATTTGCTCTATGTGATTTCCCTCATGAATTGTGCCGTATCAGTTACTTGCCACTCCAAATGAATGAAACAGCGCAGGCTGATAAAATTCCCTTACGCGGGGAACCCACTCTTAAAGATTGGCTACTAGGACAACTTTCAATTTTTAGCCAATCCCAACTTGTTATATCATGTCCCCCTCTGGTCATATTTTCAAGGTTCGTATCAGCTGTGGAATCATAGTCTACTTTGCTGCTACACCGAGCCAGTGGCAGCTGACTGTGGGGGAGAACATTTTCGTCGGCTTGCTTTTTTGTGCATAAAATCGCGTGTTCACATCTTCTTCATGCTTTTCTCTCCTGTTTCTGTAGTGCCCGCTTCGGGGTGTTGTTCATGAGAGCTTTAGATTTCTCATTTAGTCACACCTTCAATTATGCAGGTATCATCTATACAGAGATGAAGACATCTTGGGGACTCTCCATGATTAGTGTGCTCTTCTTCTACTCTAGGCACGAAACAATAACTGCCATGGAGTACTACTGTTCTGCAACTTGATTTTCATTTTTATTAATGATCCATGGGGACTTCAAACCTTAGCTAGAACTGATTTGGACTGGGCTTTCACGAACACTTGGGTCTACGTTGCAATGGGAAGCTATTAATCCTCATTACATAAATCTTTCCTGTGTCATCGATGTCAGCGAATCATTGGCAACATTATCACTTGAGTGTGAAGTTGGTCGAGTGTTCAGACACCGTCGGGACCATGTCTTTAGCAGGCTAGTGCTTGGCTCCTACAATGGACGCGTGTTTAGTCTTTCCGTCAACCGCTGCAAAACTTATGTACTTATTTAAATCGAGGATCTTTGCATTCAAATCGGCGAAGCTAAACGAGGCTTGTTTATGCAAGACGCCAGTCATCGTTTGTTCATCTACTACATCAGCCTTTTCCTAGCATGACCTGTGGATAGAATATTGCTTAAGAGAAAAAGCACAGCACAAGTTGTAAAACTTTGGCAACCTTTAGTTAATGGACCATAGCGTGCCTTTCATGTCCCTGTTTTATGAGATACACACAAAACGGACGATGTCGCATGATTTTACGTAAAAAAAAATGTCCAGGTGCTCAGACCCCGAAGGAGGCAGGAATTTGCTGCTATTGGGTATCCACTGGATGTTTAGCTCATTGTGCTTGTTGTATATATCGCCTATGCTTCTCGCCGGAAGCATAAGAGTTTTCAACAGATGTATCGCCAAACAACGTGCCTCATAAACATCTATAGGTATTTTACTGACCGATGCCGCTGTAGCTTTCAATGGTCACAGGCTCAGGTCTTGCTGAAACAGATTCAAGCTCTTATGCCGCGAGTTACGCGTTATCCAATATAAAATTTTCTCGGTTTGATTGCAGATAGGTGCTTCCAAGGTGTCCGCTGATAAAATCTTGCCAGTGTTCTCCGTCCGATGTTAGTAACAAAGGCTTTCTTGTCCTGTACAAAGCTGAATATCTCTGTATGCAACATAACGTCGACCATTTTCGCCTTACAGAAATTTCTTCGTTGTCTGGAAACCAAATGTCAAAACAGGGGAAAAGGTAATGAAACTCAGGCAATTGGTTTACCTTTTCCTTAACAAAATCAAAACCCCTGCCCTTGTTAACAAGCCGCAGTGTTGTTTCGCCGTATTTCTTTGCCATGAAAGAAGAGCTATCAACCGATTGTTTTATACTGCAAGAATTGACGATCGCGGTGCGAACTGCTGACTAATTGCCAGCTTGTGTCGTCAAATATCTCTTTGACAATATCATTATTGCCTCTCTTTGAGATGGTAAGGTCAGGATCATGGTGACAAGGACCGATCAACTGGAATTCATATGTATACTCTGTTTTCGTTAGGTGCAGCCTCGTGAGTCATGATGCAGCATCTCAGTCAGCAATCACAGCACTTCACTTCAGTTCGGTTCAGTAAGCAAAAAGCTATGTCATCCAACACTAATTTTAAATGAAGAAATCATGTAGAGATGACAGAAACCCCTGAACAACTCTCCATGTGCACAAGCCCCATGATTCATTATGCCCTGATGTATGCATACATTTGTCCGCTTCACCTCTCTCGCAATGTATATGAATTTTTCCAGACGATTGGTGTTGCAATCATTGACTGATCTGGCTTATCTTCTAGAAACAAAGACTTATACTTTATCTATCCAATCATCCTTGAATAATTTGCTCCATGTCAAACAAGAATACTGTATAACATTTTGAATAAAACTCTACTAAAAATTGAGTAGAAGATTGATAAATCTGAGGGTATGAAGAACTCAAATCATCAGGGTCTGCAATGTGGTCACAAGAAACATCAAGAGCACTCCATTCAAGAACTTATCACCACAAGCTGTTAGAGCAACAGAACCAGATGACTCGTTGTCATCGGTGCTCTGTTCTTGGGGATTGTTGAAATTGGATGGAACCACGGTGTCAGGTGCCGAACCGTCATCCCCCGAATCCGGACTCACCGGACCTGGCGACTGGTCCGATGGGTTCTTCAGACTTTCGGGCAGGCCTTGCCCGTGCGTCACGTTGATCATGAAGTGTTGGCCGTTCTGGCATTGCTCGCCGCCGTAATCGCTGGAGAAGAAATAATTTGCCCCTTCCTTCATGAGCGGG
>JAGVVM010004967.1:0-33619 GCA_019149425.1 Psidium friedrichsthalianum
GAAGATTTAATAGACGTTGAGTAGTGTTGACCTTCAGATTTCTGTCCATAACAACTAATCGTTTAGTTTTCATAAGTGATTTTCTAAATCTTTAAGATTCTTGATCATAGAAGGTAATAAACAATTGAAGATATTCTCTTGACTTGATTGGAAAATATCATAGTCCATTAAAGATTATATAGACTTTCATAAATAACACAGCCAAACCGAAACCTGGCAAACGCGAGTCTTCAGATTTGGAACTAGTATCTACAGAATCTGAACATAATTCATAAGCAGCCTTTAAAAGCAGAAGAAACTCTTTTGAATTTGAACAGATTAAAATCGTGACTTTTGAGCTTTATTAAAGTAATTACTATGTATCACATAAGTCTTCTCAAGAAGAAGTCTTCAAAGGCCCAAACCACTCTCCGTCTGAATAACAGGATTTAAGTATTTAGAGGAAAAGTCTGTGACGAACTTTGCCTGAGGCTGACACTAGGCATTGAGTAATATAAGCTTTATTCACATGTTCATTCATGCAATAAAAGTTTACGTTTACATTACAAGCTTTCTGTCTAAGGAATGTGTAGTTTTGGTTAGAATACAATTATTCAGAAAGAAGGTTCTGCAACAGTAAGTAATCTCATCGGGATAAAGTTGGTAACTCGTCATGAATTAAGCCTATTAGTACTTGAATGTTTCTTAAAAAAAAAAAAGTAACTGAATATGTCAATAAGCTAGGCCAATAGAAGTGAATAGGGACAAGCAATTTCAAGCTTCTTATAGGTTTCACTTGGAATCTAAAATCCACCTGTTGAATAAGTTCCTCATTTTTTAACCTGGAACCTACCCTACATACCCTACAACCTGGAACCTACTTTGCCATAGTTTCGATGGTTGATTTCAAGTCCACTAAGGTTTCATATGCAATCTTTATTAATTACCAACATTTTCCAAATATAATTCAAAAACCATAACCTCATATTTAGAACCAAGAATAACATGCAAGATTAATAAAATAAAAGTCTCAGTTATAAATATTGTAAAAAATAGTTGTTCAACTAATGTTCCATTTTATACATTTATCATTGGACATTATGGAAAAATTTACAAAAATTTCTTACCTATTGTAATTATGTTTCAGTCATAAATATTTATCATTTGTTACCAAAAAAATTCTTAAACCTATTGTAATTACGTCAATTCAGTCATAATATTTGTTTTTTGTCAATTTAATCTTAAAACTTTTGCATTTATGCCAATTAGTAATTCCTATCAATTTTAGCAAAAAATCGCTGACTTGGCGCGATTGACACTGACATGGCATGACCTGGCGTTGAAGTGGCCAACTTTAAATAATATTTTATTATTTTTTATTATTTTTTCTTTTTTTTTTCCTCTTCTTCTTCCTCTTTCGGCCAGCGCCTCATCAGGCTCGCCTCTGGCCGATCACCGGGCTCAATAGTCGACTAGAGGAGGAAGAAGAAGAGGAGAAAAAAAAAAAGAAATAATAAAATAAATAACTAAATAAAAAAATATTAATTAATGATGAAAATTGGCCACGTCAGCGTTGGCGGCAACAAGTCAGCAATTTTTAGTCAAAATTGGCTGGAAATGATTGAATTGGCATGAATGAAAAAAGTTTGGGACTGAATTGGCCAAAAAAAGCTTTGGGACTGAATTGACATAATTACAAAAGGTTTATGACTTTTTGGTAATTTTTCTAACGCCACGGAATAGAGCAGGATTGCGCGAACGCATATACCAAGAAAAATATAAAAAAATTATTCCGGGTTCCAAGTTTCAAGATTCATGTTCGAGGTTACATCTACTTGGAAAATAGAACTTTCCTGTCGGAACAGGTTTCGCAATTTTTAAAAACCTGAAACGTGAAACCAAACTGGTTCTCACCGGTCCTATTCTCCAATTCTCGATTTCACTCTGAAACCATGTTCACTCCCAAGAAGTGATTAATTCATTTTCAACTCTCAAAATAAAGTCGAGTAATTCCGTTTTTCCCCAAATGGAACGATTTTTTTTTTGTCGGTCCCAAATGGAATGATTGGATCGTCCTTCTTATGCAAAAGGGTATCCTAAGGTAATAATATATGCATATGAACATCAATAATGTTCGACCCAAAAAAAAAATCGATAATGGAGGATTTTTGTTTTTTTGCCAAAACAAACATAAATAATGGAGCTTGGTTTGACATGATACATATCCGTCGAACGGTGTATTTGTCTTTCGATATGCACGTGTTCTTTGTGCATGACACACGTGACTCCTTAGGGAGATTATTTGTCACCCATATTTATTGAACTTTAGAACAAATCAATCTAAAAATAACGACGACAGTAATAAATTAAGGAAATCTTATCAGCAAAACCTCGCATATGTGACAACACGTGCCAACATAACAGCATATCTGTATACTCTACATGGACGGAGCGTCGACGATTGAAAAACAAAGGTGTAGAATCGTATGTCGTGCCTTTTTTTTTCCATCCTGTTCAAAAAAATTTCTGTTAAGATACGACTTGAATGATTGAAAAGAAATCAAACCTAACTTCTTATTTTGCCGTGTGCATGGACAGGAGTCATCTGAGATGTGTAAGTTATAATCTCATGGAGATGTTAAGTTGCTCATGAATTTTATTCCAAAAGTTCCAATCGATGAAATAAAAATGCATGCTCCACCAAAATGTTGGGGTGGGAACCAGTCTAGTAGCAAAAGTTGATCGATTGCCATTAAAACGCGATCAATCATGCAAAGATGCAACTAACCTCCCACCCAACTTTTAGAGATGCTATTGCGAAAGCTAGCAATAGGAGGACAGATTGGATTTGATTGGTGATTAATTAAGAGCTTCTGATTATCTTCTCGAATTAATCCTAGAAAACAAAGTAGAGAACGATCCTTGTAAAAGATAAACGATATCATCGGCTGTGTCTTCTTATGCCAAAGCAGGGAAAAGGGGTCAAAAGCAGAAAAGGTTTCGGGTCAAAATGATATTCGCATGCCTTTAGGATGATCGAGACTTGCGAGTGAGGTATCATAAAGCAAGATTCACTTGCGTATATATGCTACATGCACGCATGAGAAAGAGAAATACAAAGAGCAATCATTGAGTATGGGAAGAGATATAAAGTAAGAGCAGGTGTTGCAATTAGACTTATCAAAATGGGTCATAAACTCATTTCTTAATATATGTTTGATGGGCTGAGTTGTTATAAATGTATTTAAATATAATAATGTGTTAAGTGGGTCACAAATGAGTTTAAAACTTACTTTGACCTAGCTCACACTCTATGACTCTCTTTGTTCTCTCTTGCCCTTACTCTATCTCGCGGTCAGTTACTCTTCCTTTCACCTTAGTCTTGGGTATGAATTTTTCTAAATTGGATTACCTATGAAAGTTTTTAGGAATATGAATTGGATCAAATCAGATATGGTCACTTAATTTTTTTTTTGGGTCACTTAATTTGCATCGCAATAAATGAGTCATTTTTGGTTGGACCATTCATGCCTTGACTCACCCATTTGACGGATCTAGCTACAATCACGACATTTCAGCATAAAGGAGAAGATGATGAGACGAGGTTTACATGGTCTAGAGAAGAAGGAAAAGAATTGAAGAAAGGTCTCGCTTTTCAAGAAAAATGAGTTTGTTGCATGCATCACGTAGCGTTTGAGACCCGTGGGCAAAGTATCTACCTTTCTTTTGCTTTGCTTTGACAATTGATTGAAGAGTCTCTGGAAAATATCATCCAGAAAAGTTGGACAGTGTAACATTTTTTTTTTCCCATAGAAGCTGCATGTTAGCGGTTAATTTTTCTCGACGCTATGCCAAAAGTGTCATTGAGGCCAACTCCCAAACACCATATCGAGTCCCTGCTTCAAGATCCGATAAGGAGAAGACGGACAATTTATGCTGTGTTTGGTAAATTCGATAGGAATTAATTTCTTGCGACTTAGCCCAAAGGGAATTATGTTGTGTTAATCCGACCAATGCCTCTTCTTTTAGCCTGTCGAATGAGGTGGTCTGTTCGAGTGTAAAGCAAGAAAGAAGAAAGATAAAAAGATGGTGAGAAGGACAAAGGGATTCCACTTTTTAGTCAAAAGAACGATATCGATGTTAGTTGATCATGCTGGACCGCCGTTATCGACGTAGGTAATTGTTGTGATGAGTGGAACTGTCTCTCAACTTGTGATGGACACAAGCTTCAGTGCCGTTTTTTGGACGGACTTTCTGTGCCGGCCTGAAAAATCGAGGAGCTAAAAGCAAGGCGCCTTATATACGTCAAGAAAAACGAGGCAAAATGCTGCCTAGATCGTTATTCAAATGAACCGGAACAATCACAGCCGTTGATCACGATTCACAGTGGAAATCCCGCTAAATCCAATAGCTGCGAGTGCACCAAGTCCACGCAACACTTTTCCCAAAAGAGAGAGCCCTAGGCCATCTAAATTGCAATACCCCAACTCAGTGGAGAACAAGAATTCTAGCGCCGCTGGGGGCTTTCATCACGTCGATGACATGAAATTACTCGTGCTGAATTTAAACCTGTGAAAGGAAATTACAGGAGGACGAAGAGAGAGCTGATCATTGTTTCAATGTATTAGTCTTCTTATTTCATGGGTGATCTAAGACAGGAGTACAGGATACGGAGACAGAAGCCTTCACAAAGTATGCTACAGAGCAAAAGTATAATTCATAGGATAGTTTTCCAACATTCTATTTGACTTACATACTGTTTATGCGAGAGGCATCAGTGCGTTCCTGCATTGGCACGGGGCAACACGCCTAAAAAGTACCAGGATTAAATTAATTAAATTAAGGAAACAAAACATCTTCAGACTGAAATTTTCACCCAGCAAGAATATATTGTGAAATCTAACATAATGGGCACCACAGGAAGGAGTGTAAGGATTAAGAACTGAATAACAACTAAGGCAACCAACATTAAAATGTTTACCACTCTGTCGAGGGGAGAAGGCACAGAAATTAAGCATGATTGAGGATCAGCAAAGGAATAAGACCTGCGAAACAAATTGTGCATTCGATGCTCCAGTCTTCATTAATGGAATATTAGCAAATCTCATTGTTTCAGAGCAGCGGCTATCTTCTTTTGGATGGACTCCACTCCAAGGCGAGGAGACAATCTTGGCAAAATTTCCTAAAGCACAGAATTCAGTTAGATATGTCCAGGAAATGCAATGTTAAAGGTAGAACCCAAGCAAACAAACCAATCAGGTTTGGTTGGTTTAGAAGACAATTTAGAAGGCTTCTTGAATATTAGGCAAATGACAAAGGCACAATCAAAGATTTTGGAGCGAAGCAAGTTCAGGATAATCGCCTCATCACTGTTGATAACTAAGCAGTTTGGAAAAATGAGGCCTTTGATGGCCTTCTTTTCATGAGCTTCAATTTTTTCTTTGGCCAATTTAATGAGCTTCAATCTGTTCACAACATGTTCGGCAGGGAATAAATTTGCAGTGGTCCAAAAACCAATTCAATCCATTCTAGGGGAACTGAAATGAGAGATCTAGCCTATGTAGAATTGAAGACATAATGCATGTCCTAATCAGTATGTTCAGCTATAATCATACAAAAGCAGATAGAAACAAGGAAACTTCAATGCGAGAAATGTATCTTTTACAGTCAAGAGTGGCAGCCAATGCAGACATAAGTTGCCAATTGTAAGTTCCTTTTTTCATATAGGTGTATATTGAAGTCTTTTAAAATTTGACCAAGAAAAAGTTCAAGCAAATCTTGACCCATCTGCACAGGCCAAAGGCTATGCAGTTCATATTTGGTCGACAAATCATAGCACAAGGCAGCATAGAACAAGGGAAGTATCAAATTCGGAACTATTTGATGGAAGGCTAAGCAAGCATTCGTCGAATAGTGGACAATGTCTGATATTTTGCTTCTCTATCACAATATAAGCACCATCAGCAGAAAAAAATTGTGTCACAAAATCCATCCCTAAAGATTGTAGACACTATAAAGCACGCATGACAACACTTATGGAGTCGAAATCCGTTTGGTAATGCAACTTTTGGAGCTGTTTGGTTGCGCAATTTCATTTTTCTACTTCTGGAGTATTTTTTTGCTCTATAAATAGCTTTGGAGCCACTTGAAAAGGTTAAAAAAAAATAATTCTCCCTAGAAGTAAAAAAATCAACTTCTGCTCAGAAGCATAAGTAAAAAATCAACTTCTACCCAGAAGTTGATTTCTAAAGCAGAAGTGTTGCCATGCGCACCCATGAGTCGAATGGCAATTGACAAATGGCAACTACATAACCAGAAACCCTTGCATTCAAATGTCATTAAAAACGGTGAGACAAAGCAAAATGGAAAAGCAGGACATTAAACAAATAATGATCCTACTGATATCCACACATCAAGCATAATACAAATCCTTAGCTCCGTAGACTCTTTAGAGAGTACAAGTAACCTTCCACCTTCCTTCGAGCTAGACTAGTACATGCTATTGCCGTTCCCCGGATAAATTTGTCTCAACTCAGCATAAACTCTCGTCCTTCCTCCACACAGGTCTCTTGTGAGTTCACATGACAAAGACACGGAAGAAGCAAGGACTGACTCAGCAGCCAGCTTTGAATAGCACCTTAATGTACCGCATTATTCCCTGTCCCTCCAAGAATCTTTTTTCATGAAGATAAACAACACATTGGCGTGGTTGGCATCTATTCGGGTGCCACAATGCTGTTGTTTAATCCATAGTCTAAGAACCCACCATTTCGTATAATCAGGCGTCTACTCCACTCATATCTAATCCAATATGTATCTACAATGCATCAACCATATGCCGTTCCTTGAACGAATTGCTTCAACAAGAGAAAAACCTCGACTCTCAACTCAAACAGTCGACAATCCCAAAGCCTCACCTCAGAACCGTCACAGAGCACTTTGGCCAGCACAGGTATCTCGTACTGGTAAGCTCTCTCCCACTCCGGGTTGCTCGTTATATCCCTAACCTGCGCAAAGCATCATGAAACAGAAGGCTCAATTCCCGGAAAAAAACTACACTCAAATATCCACGATAAACACTTCCACATTTGGCATACTAAGAAGTAATAACAATCGGAACCAGACCGCGTTCCCGCAGCTACAATGAATAATCGTAGTCATACCTGCAAATCGACGTCCTGGAGAGAGTCCGGACCGGAAATCAGGAAGGCTGCTTGGAGCTTCTCTTTGAGGCCATCGCACAAACAGCAACCGGGCTTGGAATAGAGGACGAGCTTCCTCGCGTTAGACGAAGGAGAAGGAGAAGGAGAAGAAGAAAAGGAGGCGGAGATGACAGAACGAAAAGCGCATTCAGGCAGTTTTCGCGCCAAAGCCACCGTCGACGATGGCCAGGCCACGGCGGCGACCGCTGCGATGGCCATGACTCTCCGGTGACCGGTAATAGAAAATTTCGGGCTTGGAGATATCGTCGGCTTGGCGCTGGTGGTTGCTGTTTTGCTTGCTTCACTGTCGGAAGAATTTGGGCCGGCCCGTTTCTGCCGGACCCGGTTATTGAAGTTGGATTATGGGATCCACAGAGTAGCGTCGAGTTGAATTTTATACAAGTAATGTATACTTTTTTTTTTTGGATTAGCCAGAAGAAATTTTTTTCAAACCATTTGTCGAATGGTGACTTAATTTCAGAACTATTTGACTAAACAATATATCATCTCGCCAGATTTTTTTTTCTTTTTTGGTCAGAATCATCTTGCCAGATTATTCAATATAAATCTTTGCAAAAAATTACGGATATGCAGATTAATCTAGAAGGCTAAATTTACAGTATAAATCTCGCAAATAATGGTTTTATTGCACCTTGGATTCGCAATATGATTGATACATTATAGACCTAATGCTCAGCATTATGTTTGTTTGCTGTTTTCTTCAATATCCTAGAGACAAGTGTCACGGGCCGGCATTTCCCCTGGCCGAAGGACAGCCCGTGAGGCGTCTGGCAAGTAGTCTGCCACCAGGCCAGCCTTGTTTCTTGTTGTCCCATGGAAAACTTTAGGCGAATATCTTTCCCGTGTTGGATCCTATCATACCCAGCTTAGCTCGGGTATCTTTTTTGATCAAGCAAGCACAGGTCAATATATGCATCACAACTGGTTTCGGCCTGCCATGGCCTCATCAGGAAAGCGGCATCAGCTCCTGATCAGTTTGTACACAGGAGGCCTACCCCAACTTCAGAGCTCGGAATGTATTATGTTTAATCCTAGAACCCTTAGCACAAACCGTCCTGACACAACTCCTAGGGACCAGTTGTCTAATACCCTCTGCATCGCTCATTTACTATGTTGACACCAGCAAGCACCACTTCAAGGTTATACGAGTGTGAGAGGACCCTGAAACTCAAGTTGTTCGATCCCCCACGATCCTCCGTATCGAATGAGAGTCACAAAACAACCGGCCCGTGTCACAAGGGCCATAGATATCTGATTACCTGGAGGCCGATGAACACTTGGCAACTCCTATAAATTGGTTAGGTCTAGAATTTTGACGTTTGGGTGGCCATGATCCAGAGCAGCTATCATGCATACGGCAAGATTCGAAGGGGTGGTTCTCCATATCTTGAACTCAAAATCTTTCTAGAGACACGAGCTTGGAGATGCGACAACTTGGAAGTCAGTGAACACTCTGCAACTCCTATAAGTTGGTTAGATCCAAACTTTTGACATGTGAAAATAGCCATGATCCAAAGCGATTTGGTGCAGTTGGTGAGATTTGAAGGGGTGGTCTTCCATATCTTGAATTGAAAATAATCTTAGAGACACAAGCATGGATACCCTAGAGGTCAATTATCAGTTTGCAACTCCTATAAACCAATTAGGTCTAGACTTTTGACATATGCACGTGGTCATGATTCAGAGCAATTCATGTGCAGTCTGTGAAATTCGAAGGGGTGGTCCTCCATATCTTGAATTGAAAATCCTCCTACAAATACGGGCATGGAGACCCAACTACGTAGAGGTTGATGATCACTCTGCAACTCCTATAAATCGGTTAGGTCCAAACTTTTTATATGTGCAGGCGGCCATGATCTAAAGCAATTCTCATGCAGACAGTAGACCACTGCACCATTGAAAACCAAGCAAAATTTGCTCGAGTTTTTAAGGTGTGGTCCTCTGTAAAGTCCTCCTAGAGACACATGCATGGAGCCTTGACTACCTAGAGGCCATTGATCACTCTACAACTCATATAAACTCGTTAGGTTCAAAATTTTAACCTGTGGAGGTGGTCATAATTCAAAGCAATTCGCATGCAGTCGACGAGATTCAAATGGGGGTCCTCCATATCTTGAATTGAAGATCCTCCTAGAGACACAGGCATGGAGACCCGAATACTTGGAAGCCATGGATCACTTTGCTACTCCTATAAACTAGTTAGGTCCAGATGTTTGGCATGTGTAGGTGGCCATGACCCATGGCAATTCACATGTAGTCAGTGAGATTCGAAGGGATGACCCTCCATATCTTGAATTGAAAATCCTCCTAGAGACACAGGCATGGAGACCTGACTGCTTAGAGGCTGATAATCACTTTGCAACTCCTGTAAATTGGTTATGTCCAAACTTTTGACATGTATAGGTGGCCATGGTCCAGAGTAGTTTGCGTGCAATCGGTATGAGGTGGTCCTCCATATCTTGAATTGAAAATTCTCCTAGAGACATGGGCATGGAGATCCAACTACCTAGAGGTTGATGATCACTATGTAATTCTATAAACTGGTTAAGTCATCAGAGTTTTTGACATGTGCAGGTTGCCATGATCCGGGCAGTTTGCATGCAGTTGTGAGATTCGAAGGAGTGATCCTCCATATCTAGAATTGAAAATCCTCTTATAGACACGGATATGGAGACCCAACTACCCCGGAGAGTGATGATGCTTTGCAACTCCTATAAACCGATTAGGTCTAGACTTTCGACATGTGCAAGTTGCCCTGATCCAGAGCAGTTCACTTGCATTTAGTGAGATTTGAAGGGGTGTCCTCCATATATTGAGTTACAAATCCTCCTAGAGACACGGGAATGGAGATGTGACGATCTGGAGCTCGATGACCACTCTACAACTCCTATAAATCGATTAGGTCCAGACTTTTGGCATGTGTGGGTGGCTATGATCTAAAGGCAGTTCGCATGCATTAGTGAGATTCAAAAGATCCATATCTTGAATTGAAAATCCTCCTAGAGACGCAGGCATGGAGACCCAAGGCCGTGATCACTTTGCAATTCTAGAAACCAGCTGGGTCAAACTTTTTGACCCAGAGCAATTCGTGTATAGACGGTGAGATTCGAACGGGTGGTTCTTTGTGTCTTGAATTGAAAATCCTCCTACGCCACAAGCAACCGTGCCAACTTGGTCACATCGTATAGCTATCTTCGTTATTAGCTAGTGTTGCTCCCTTGCCTAGCTAGACGACATACTCGCGAGGTTTCATCCATGTAATTCTGCAAGCTAGTTTCACGAACTAACCTTATACTTCCCTGTTATTCTAATAAAATCTTTTTTCTTTCTTTCATAAAAATCTGCAGATACCTAATTAAGTTAGAAGTTCATCATTACCGAGGGGCAGTGGTAACTTGTTTGATGCATCTTCTGGAGTCAACAGTTTCGGCTGCCTTTTTTCTTTTTTACATCAGTAACTATATCATCAATTTCACTCGGACGTCGTGGAGGAATGCTCGACATCCGCAGAACCACGATGCTTCTAAAGCACTCGGACGTCGTGGAGGAATGCACAAAACCCTTGTCGACGTCCGCAGAACTCCTTCCACGATGCTTCTAAATCACTCGGACGTCGTGGAGGAATGCACAGAACCCTTGTCGACATCCGCAGAACTCCTTGCATGATGCTCTGGCTACTGCTGTCTAGATCGTCACCGAACAACGTATCATCATGGACCAATAATTACGGGACCTCATTCACATGGGCCTTGCCTCTCCACAGTCCAACATCTTTCCAAAGAATATTAAAAGCCCTGAATATACAACTCATACAACACGCCTTCTGATCTCTCACTGATCTTCGCGCCCATGCTTCAACCGCACGATGTATTTGCATTAGATTCTCTTGTATTTAGACGGGGCAACCACGCGAGACATCGCTAATGTGCGGGCTAGGTTATGGGGATCCGGATCCCCTAACATAGTGGATCTATGTTAGGGGTGACATAGTAGATCTGGGCCGTCCGATTCAAAATGGACGGCCCAGATTGATCAATTCAAAATTTTAAACTCTCGCCAAAATTTTTTTCCCCTCTTACAAAAATGATATGGATCAATCTGGGCCGTCCATTTTGAATTGGACGGCCGGATTGAATAATGTCACCCCTAACATTATGTTAGGGGATGGAAACTGAAGTGGGTACGAGCTAGAGGTGTCAAATGTGTGGGTTGAATCAAGTTTGGATTGGGTTGAATATGGTCTAATTCATATTGATCCGTTTAATCCGTTTTGAACCATTTTCATGCAGTATAAATTTAACGACCTATATCCGACCTCTATTTTTTAAACATTTCTATATTTAACTAAATCATACAGTACTTGTTTCATAATTTGATTAAAAAAAATGATATTGCTAAAACACTTTTACGCAATACAAATTTAGTGATTTTTTTAATTTTTATTTTTTTTTTATTTTCTCTTTTATTTTCTCTTTTTACCTTGTTCCTATATCGTCCTCCCCCTTCGTCCAGCATGGGAAAAAGGGACATAGAAAAAAGAAAAGGCAAAAAAAAACAGAAGTAAAAAGTAAAGAACGAGAAAAGAAAAAAGAAAAATAAATAAATAAATAAAAATATTCGTGAAAAAAAAATCTTATTAAAAATTGGTCATATGGACTCCAATAATTTTTGACTAAAATTGATTGGATAGAGTCAATTGGCAAAGCGTTAAAATTTTTAGGACTGAATTGAAAAAAATTAAAAGGTTTAAAACTATTTATATGTAACTTATGACCACATTAGATCTAACAAATTTTTTCTATCTGAACCATCTCATCATTATTTAGGTATGCAGATTCAAGTGGGCACATGGATCAAATTCCAAATAGGTCGAGTATATCATCTATACCTCCTTTGTTACATGAATGGCTCTATATGCATAGAAAACTATGTTTATATAAAGTCATTCACGAACCATAGTTACGACTGCATAAGGTCACATTTGCATTTAACGCCTGTGTGAAAGAGAAGACTGCACAGAGATTGGAGTTGATTTTAATGCCCAGACTTCTATAACGCGAATGTCTCCGTAATTTTTTCACTGTCAATGCGCATGCTTCCTTCTCTTGCTTTTCGTGAATTTCAATGTCCTCTATGATGATCTCAAGCTCGAACACTTCGTCCCTTGGACGCACCCCAAGAAAGATAACTTTCAAATGGATTGATTCTTGCAACAGTAGACTACTCCTCACCTAACGCACTATTTGTATTAGTCTGTATGCCTCCATCATGGGATCTCCAACTGACCGCACCCTCGTCGTGTTTTCAAATTTGGTGGACGAACATGTACATTTGGGAAGTAGCGATTCTAGCTCGAGACCCCAAAAATGGGTGCGTAAAACAGGTTTACTTGGCAAATCATGAGCGGGTATTTAGTAAGCGGGTCGTGCGAAGAACTCCGAGGACTAGACTTGTAACTCAATCTCTGTTCATATGTCCCTAGCATTTTTGTGACTATATATGTGTAAATGAAATTTCCTGCTAACTTCTTGAGGACAGATTCCTTGTACTATTTCATAATATACGACTTTATGTAGATTAAACAGATGAGGGCAGCGTGGCAGGAACATGTGGGATGATGTCGAAAATAGTACCACTGAAATTAAGCAATGATTAATTAAATGAAACCAAAAGAAGAACCTTAAAGTTTTATTAAACTAGAAACAGATGAAGGGAGGAAAACGAGGACTCGTACGGATTTGACGACAATATTCTTTTTTGCACGTGCATCGTCATCGGACAAAGCAATTCTGCCCGCAAGTGTTCCGTCCTTGTTCCCACGTATGATACCGACGTTTGATTTTTTTTTTCTTTTGAACAAATTATTTTATTGCTTAACGTCGGCTAATCACTCTTTATCACCTCCAAAAAACAAGAGATCATTCATGAGATGGACTCAGTTTGAGTACCCTCATGTGATTGCCTCGATCAACCAACGATTCCTAAAGAAAAAGAAAAGAAAGAGAGGATTATTTATAGTGTGAAAAGGTGCAATAGAGACACGAAAAAATCGAGGAAATTTGTCATATTAATGCTGTACTTATTATACTTTTGTCAATTTAGTCATAAAATTTTGCATTTATACTAATTCTAGTCATAAATCTTTTTTTGGTCAATTTTTTTGTCATATTTTTTTTGCCAATTCACTCATAAACCTTCTGCATTTATGCTCATTTAGTTCATCCGGCCAACTTTAACCAGCCGGCGCTAACAAGGATGCTTGTTCACGCTAGTGAGGCGAGCCTCGCCCAACGTCAGTGGGGTTGAGCTTTGCTTGAGGCCAGCGAACCTTTAGTGACTGACTAGAGGAACAAGAAAGAAAGAAATAATATAATATGAAAAAATGTTAGCATTATTAAAAAATTATCCACTTCAGAGTCAACTAACTAAAGTTTTTCAGATGGACTAAATTGGCACAAATGCAAAAAGATTATTGCTGAATTAAAAAAAAGATTAGAATTGAATTAGCTTAAATCCAAGAGGTTTAGAACTGAATTGATAAAAGTGCAATAGGTTTAAGATTTTTTTTGACAATTTTCCCAAAAAAAGCCCTCATTTTTGAATGAAAGTGTTCATAAAAGGACTGTTAATTTCAATAGCTATGTATATGTATTTTCATAGGTATATTACGAACATGGTATGGATGATTGCTCATTTTTCGATTGGTAAATATTAACTAACGAATATATTTTACGTCTTTTGGACCTAAAAAAGTCATTAAACTTTTGGGAGTATTCTTAGTTAATAGCGAAGAAAATATTTGTTAGCAATTGGGGGTGTAGGGGACGTACAAGCACTGGCACGTTAGAATAAGAAACGCATTCGTGGAGCCTGCCGTTATATATCAAATGGACAAGCCGCGAAGGCCCTTTCAGGAGAGAACTCTTCCTTCTTTGGTGAGGTTACACCTTTAACCAACCAAGGATCCGAAGAAGCCCCTGCTTAAAGGTTAAAGGTAAATATTAACTGACGAATACAGTTTAGGTCTTTCAAGATCAACCGGTCCATATGCAAAATAGCATTTGCGCTATGGCGTGCCAATTTCCATTCCAACAATAATTTGATCACGATTTCAGCGTAAGAGCGCACTTTGGAATTGGGAGGAGTGTTTGGAGAATATGACGAGCATTCTTTTCATATGAAAGGGAATGACCACTTTCTACTACAAAAATCTTTATAGTTAATTGTACTCTTTATGAGCACTACATTTCCTTCGTCGCAAAAAAATTTACAAAAAATAAAAAACCACAAATTTATTACAATTATGTCAATTTAGGTGTAAACTCTCTTAAACCTCCATTCCAGTAGGAAATTGCTAAAGTGACACAGCCGACACTAACGTGGATAATTTTCATTAATATTTTAATTTTTTAAATATTTTCTCTTTCTTTTCATCCATCAAAACTTAATGTCGGCAAGGCTGCGACGGGGTCCCCTAATTTGGGCCGAGGCCTAGGGCGACATCTTCTCAAAGAGAGACGAGACTAATACATATAAAACGATTTAACTAAAATTTATTTTACTAATGATGATTGATTATATAACAATTTTTGCGTGACTGCTATTCTAACTATCCGTTTTGGATACAAATAATAATAACAAATTAAAAATTAATGAGGGATCTGCTCTTTTAAAATTTCATGGATCACAACTTCTTGTTATTCCTACGGTTCAAAGACTATTGCGCCGGTAAAGTTCTAGAAAAATTATAGTATCATTAATTAGCATCTTTTCTCCGTAAAGATAACACAAAGTGGTTTTGGAATTAATGAGGGAGGAACGCGTCTTGGGCATCAGCCAGCGCTCCCTCGAGCTGTCAAAAATCATCTGCAGAAAAGTGGAGAAATTGCCCGCGGGAGCGCCGTACCAAATAGAATCTCGCGAGCGGGATAAAAGTCAAGAGGCCCATGCACGGAACGGATTGACCGAATGCCCACGTAAGCCAACAAAAGTGGGCTACAACTCACAGCATGAAACTAGGGTTTGACAGATGCGGCCATCATCCTAATCCTTGTGCTTTACTGTGCATAGAGAGAGAGAGAGAGAGAGAGAGACGCGGTTTTGGGAGATGCGAAGACAGAGGGGACAGCTGGGAATGGCACTGGAGAAAAGGAAAGGTTACGATCAGAGAGAGGCTGCGCGTATTGATTTGTGTGTCTATGCGTATAGATCAGATAATGCCTACCCTACAATGTTTCTGGATGGATTCCTTCCCCGCAACATCCTGGAAGCTGCCTGCTGACAGGGATCCACACACCCCCCCCCCCCCCCCCCCCCTCTCTCTCTCTCTCTCTAAGTTTCGTGAAAAATTTCACGTCTTTTCAGTAGGAGTCCTTCTCTAGATGTATCGTTTCTGAGCGGAAAAACCCTAGTTTTGGCAACAGTAAAGATTACAAATTCCACAGCACCCTGCAACAAGGCGAGACTCGCTTGAGAGGGGACAGAGACTTATAAGGACGGTTCACACCGAGCTTAAGGACCCGCGATACACGAGTTGTGTGATTCTCTTTTGACCAAAGTTAATCTTTATTGTCGATCAAAACACAAACATATGATAGTGATGACTCGTAGCAATAGACGGATCACATCATCCGTATATCAAAGATTAATCTTTTGACTAAACTGTCGTTCGAATTAATAAAATCAACTTAACTATATGTATGATCATTGATATGTATACCTTATTTGTCGAGACGATACTTGAATGCACTTTGTGCTATGGCTTATTTATTGTTTGGTATATGATTCGCCCCGTATCAACTAACTTAAATTTTTCATAAAAGACCGTTGCGCGGTCGACTTTAATAACTTGATTAGAGTCATATGCCTTTGTCATTAAAGAAATTGAGCAATGATGCTCACTGTCCATCGACAATTGACACGTCATCGAGGTCGAGTTATCCCCGTAGTCATACACGGGGTGAGTTTTTGAGACGTGGGCACACTTCCATTCTTTACGACTTTCGCGGGGGATTATCAAAGATATGAAATAATAGCACTAACGATAATCAAGAATTGCAATCTTACTTATAAAGTTTTTTTTTTGGGCCAGAAATCTTACTTATAAACTATGAAAAGATGCTTCATGTTAGTTTTCGGATTTCGGCTATTCATTCAGATTTAATTCGCCTCTTACTTCTAATCTAATTCGTAAGATGGAAGGTTCTTCTATAAAGATTTCGAGAGTTACCTAATGAGGCGGTCTTCCTCGGAATCATAAAATTAAAATTGACAGCCATTTTCCCACCCGTGTTCATACTTGAAAGGTAACTAGGCCTCTAGCCACTTCTGTTCATTGTCCACATGGAATCTACTTGGAACCCCCCAGCTCCAACCTCCTGCATCTATAAATGCTCTCTCTCTTTCTCTCTCTGTCAACACGAGAAACCAAAACTTAGAAGTTCAACCATCATTCTCACTTCAGTTCGTCGGCAATGGTGCAGAGGACTAGCGAGCCCAAGAACCAATCGGAGCCTTCCAAACGGACCTCGCCGTCGTCCAAGTCGGCGTGCAGGAAGTACAAGGGCGTGAGGATGAGGAGCTGGGGCTCCTGGGTCTCCGAGATCCGCTCCCCGAACCAGCAGGCGCGGATCTGGCTCGGCTCCTATGCCACGGCCGAAGCCGCCGCTCGGGCCTACGACGCCGCTCTGCTCTGCCTCAAGGGCTCTTCGGCGGCGTCGGCGCCCCACGGCCTCAACTTCCCTCGCTCCTCTCTCGCCTATCGCATCCCCGACCACGCCATCCCCATGTCCCCTAAATCCATCCAGCGGGTGGCAGCCGCGGCTGGGGCGGCGGCGGCGGAGGGCGGATCTCTTGACTGCGCCGCCTCGTGCCCGCAGTCTCCACGCCAGCAGTCCCCGTCCCCGTCGCCTTCGTCGTCGTCGCTGGCCTCGTCCCCGTCCCCGTCTCTGCCCGATCACCTGGATGACGACGTCGTCGTCCTCCTGCAGCCGCGGGGGACGGGGCGGCGGGTATCCTGGACACGTGGTGCAATCTAGAGGGCTTGCTGCAGTCGCCGAGGTTCCTGGGTCCGATGTACGCCAACGGCGCGTCGTCCGATGATTATTACGAAGAAGCTGGCGATATTCGACTCTGGGACTTTTGCTGATTTATTTATTTATTTATTTATTTATATCAATTACCAGCGTACATTCAAGAAAAGAGGAAGAGATTTTCTATTTTTTTAGAAAAATAAATAATGTTTTTTTGTTTCTACTATTTTGGAATCTCCCACGTGATCTGGCGCTGCCGGATGCACGTGGGACTGTCGATTTCGGACCCAGTCATTCATCGGCAAACAAATAGATTCTCCACTTCTGCGCCGTCTATTTCTGTCTTTTAATTATCTTTTTTATAATAATAAATAAAAATTAGTTTGTTTCCTTTGTAAATCAAATGACGGAGATGCTCAGTTAGTAGTAAATTGAGATGGCGATTTCGATTTTCCCCCCCTCTTTTTGGAAAATAGAAAGGGTGGTGCGTTTGATATTGTATAACCCTTTCATTAATTGCAAAGTATACACTAAGATCGATTTTACATGACCGATAGATTAATAAACGTGATAGACTTTGAGTATGTCTTGATCACTCAATATACCAGTTATATATATATATATATATATATATATATATTTCTTGGTCCTCTTGATGGTTTAAGAAGAAATATGCAGTAAAAAATTATAGTGAAAGTGCTACAATTTGAATGATGGAGCTCACTTCTTTCCATTACTGGTAATTATTAATTTAGGCTCCAAAAAATAAATGATACAATAGAATATTTCCCTAAAAACAATCACTTGTACTACTTACAAAATGAATGAATGAATGAGAATATATTTCATCGTCCACATAAGTTTTTAGATATAAATTATTGTCAGTAAAATTTCAAATGATACAAGTAATAATTTATGTTTTTAAAATCATTTTATTTTTCACGAAAGAAGAGAAACTCTCAAACATTCAAACTCAGTGCGTAAATAGTACAAATTCGAGTCGTTCATGAAAGAGCGGCTCTTCATCTTATTGCGGCCCGTGGGCTAACAAAATCTCACGGGCCACGGAAAACCTGTTCTTCGCCGTGGGCTCAATTAATGCTAATTCCACAGCCAAAACTGGGCTTATTGAGGCGTCATCGGACACAAACCCAAACAGGAAGATTGTTGGCCCAAATCACTGATGGGCCAAAAGACATGTGATGGATTAGAGGATCCTTGTCTTATTTCCAAAAACTTAAACTTAATTAGTTGGATCATGTCTTCGGGCCCAATCCCCAATGCTGATAATCTGAATCTTTACACTTGAAGAGTAGAACAACATCTTTGGAAAATCGCTCAATGAAAAGGGATTAGCGAGTTTCATCATGTGGATGGAACAACAACTGAAATAATTTCGTAGATCACTTCGGACCCAATCGATATCCGCCTCGTTGCGTTAGTCAGAGCGATGCACGTGCAGAAGAACGAGATTGGCACGCCGAAATTCATTCAAAACCTAACCTAACTACATCATACTCAGGCGATGATAAGATTTCATGATAAGATAATAAAACCAAAGTATTTCCATGATAATCGCAAGCTTTCAACCACTCCAACTATATTATAAATATTTCTGACGTAAGAGCTGGCGTCATAAGTTAATTGACCATTTGAGATCGTTGAGCCACCATTCAAGTAGACTTATACTAGCATGCAAGTTGACGAAACGCAAAACTTGAATCCTTCGATCAAATTAATTTCACAAAAAAAAAAAAAAATTTCACGTCTTAGTCGTTCAGCGACGGGGATTTAGTACGGGATTCATACGGAATACAACAAGGCTTCGCTAATTCAACATTAGATGGACCCGATTTGGTGCGTGGAACTAATTACAGATATTACCTATTGTTATGCTGGCAAAAAGGAAAATCTAGAGATAAACATAGATCGAATTTCTTATGCATGAAAGATGGGGGAAAATACCAAGAGAGTTTCAAACCTATTGCGTTGGTGCAAATGCAGTATAAACAGTTCACATGGACCAATTTAGTCTTAAATTTTTGCATTTGTATCAATTCAGTCAATCCGACCAATTTTGACGGGAAATGCTGGTGTGGACGCCGGTCGTCCTATGTGGCACGGCCAGGCTGACGTGGGTATATTTTTTTAATGACGTTTTTAGATTTTTCTTTATTTTTGCTTGGCCATTATGGCCCTGCCAGCCATGGGCGAGACGACCAAAATGAAAGGGGAAAAAAGAAAGAATATAATTTTTAAAAAAAAATTGTAAAAAATGTCTACATTAGTGTTAGCTGTGCTGCATAGAATGGATGGCGTTCAGACAGCAATTTCGACCAAAATTGATCGAATAGATGAATTGGTACAAATGCAAAGGTTTAAGATAAATTGGCCAATTTGAAAAATTTATGAATGAATTGGCATCATGCAATAGGTTTATGACTTTTTTGGTACTTTTCCACATGAAAGACTTGTTGCATAAATTTGATGCATACTTACATTTCAAGCAAATCTAAAGCTAACTTTGACCATATGGTTGATATATTCCTTAGCCGTGAGCCTCAAATAAAATGCACGTTCAAACATTTTCATTCGAAAGCTTAAATCATTATGTAAATGCAAAAAATAATCATACGCAATCACGAGGATAATACCATAAAGAGAAGCCCTGGAAGTGGAAAAAGAAACACTACCAAAATTTAGAGGCAAAACGAAACGTTAAAATGGATATGATATGAAGATACCAAACTCAGACTAACGACGAACCGGTAATCATCACGGTAGCTAACATCTAACGTATGCTCGATGTATTTTAATCGTATGGAAAGCTTTTGAGTGGAAGTCTCGCACCACAGCAGACGATCAAATTGAAAGCATCGACGGTTTGACCGGACATGGGCAAGAAAGTCAAATCTCCCGTACCCCCCTTCAACGTTGGACAAGGCAAAACATCACGAAATGCGGGCAGAAAGTCAAAAAGCAGAGGATGGAGATTAGGTGACTAACCGGATCCCACAATTGCTTGATGAAACAGACTGGACAGAAAGGACAAGCAGCAAAGGAAAATTCAAAGAGCAACACAAAGGAGGGGAAGAACCGTCGTCACATCTTATTGAATTTGAATTGGCCATCGCCATCGCCATCGCCATCGCCATCGGCTCTAGGGTTCACGGTTGCATTTAGTTCCTTCGGCGGATTAGTCGCCCACATTTATGTTAGTCCAACCACATAATGGAAAGCGCAGATGGAATGCGAAAGAGCTAAGGAAAGAATCAAAGTCGCATGTGGATGTGTTAGAATTAAGCGCACAAACATAATGAGATGGAGAGTAAAAGCGATAAATAGAAGTCGAGACACAAAAATTTATCCCAATTCACCCTTAAACTAGGGTTTTCATCAGCGAATGATTCCACTATAAGAAACACATCTTATCTCTCTGTTGCAGCTCTCAATCACTGGAAGAAAGAGATTATACGAAGGTAGCATACCAATTTACAAGTAAAATATGGATTCAAACTATAGAAGTCCTCTGACGGTCCGAGGACGCTATTCCCTGCGACCTCCCGCATGCTCATTGGGAAGCGGAACTCCCTCCCCCTTTCCTTTTTTTTCGTCGATGGGTAGTATAAAATCATATCCCAATGTATCTTGGTAGAAGTTGACTGAAGGCATTTTCCTGCAATCACTTAAACCATTTGAAAGCGATATCATTTCACGATTGATCATTTTAATAAGTTTTGTGATGAGGATAATTTATGAATCGGTGATGAGATCGACACTGGGGACTACCGTGAATAAATAGGCTAATACGAATAGCATATGTCCCTTCTTAACCTTCATTACGTAAAGGATGATCCAGATTAATGGATGCAACGCGACGGGTACTGGAAAGGTCATAATCGATGTGTACTGTGCAGGTTGTTATCTGAGAGTAACACCTTGTTATTTCCCTGGCCGACCAAATTGATGAACGTGCTACATAGGGAAGCCTGGAGAATCTGCACTGTGGACCTCGAAAGCCTGAATTGCATATTTTTGTTTTAATTATAAAAAAAAATAGTGAAATAGTAGCCTCTTTTTTCATGCATGAACAAATGAGAATGTTTGATACATAAGAATTTCTGATCAATTGTCTGATCAATATTGAACATATTGTAAGGATGCTAATTCAGTCTTAAACATTTTCGATTTTATCGATTCAGTCTTAAACTTCAGCACAAAAATCCAATGTTGTCCTTGCAGCTAATTTTCATAAAAAAATTATTGACATAGTGGTGTGCCACGTAGGGTGACCGATAATGACTAAACCGTTATGTCAACAACTTTCGGGAGGATAACGTCGGAATTTCGTGCAAAAGCTTAGGACCAAATTAGCAAAATCGAAAATTTATAATTGAATCGACATCGATATGATAGGATTATGACTAATTTAGATAGTTTTCTCCAAGAACATCCTCTTTCCTTTTTAAATTACATCCCAAGTTTTTTTTTTCCATGAATAATGTACCATTTTCTTATTATATAAGTGTGTACGTATTTCTTTGTTTTTTTTTTTTGGAAAAAGAGAGGAACCATGGATTTTATACATCTAAGCATAATTATGCTCTACTTGGCTCACTAGCGGAACAGTAACATCATAGCGTGCCATGATTTACTGTTTCATTGCAGAAATCAACGCCCACTTCACTTTAATAATGGTGTGGTTAAACTGCCAAAGTCAGTCCATTTTGGTTATCTTATTCAATCTCTCTCTCTCCTTCTCTCTCTCGATCGAACAGCAATATTGATTGTCAGTTTGTGCGATAATGCAGCCATTCTCATGCTGCCTCATGTGCCATTATCATACTCAAATTGAAATAAAGCTGTGGAGAGCCAGCTAAAGAATGCTTATTTGCAGCTATATATGAAATAAATAAATAAATAAAGAGAAAAAGAGCATACTATGTTCAGGAGCTACTCGCTCGTTAAAAGGTCTACACTTGACTTCTACACCAAGTGCCTGCCGTGAACCCGTTTGTGTAAGATTTGCATTCACTTTCTTGCAATTTATAGAGTGGGTTTGCTAAAATGATGCGTTGGGACCCTTCGAATCGGGTTCGAAACATAGTTTCCAATAAGGCTGTGCTGCGTCACCTTGTGAAGAACTGTCGAGATCAAGTCTATTTTCCAACCTTGTCGATCGCGGTTGGTGAGTTATCACACGCGCCCCCCGTCTTAAGGTGGGAAAAATTACTCCAAACAGAATCTGGTATACTTGCAAATGAGAATTTGAACGTGCTTCTCAGTCACGACAGGGACATGTGAAAATGGCCGGGACATTTTTGAACGGGGGATAAAATCTCCTATTTTTAACGTGCAAAGAACAGTGGTCAAGGAAGTGCGTGAGTTGCGTAAAGAAATTGAGTCTCTTGCCTTGGTGAATTGTACAAGGACGGGAGGAGCAAATTCGAGTGCATTAAAAACCCGGAAGCATCGCTGGAAGCTTGGGATTCACCGCACATGCTTTGAGGATTTTCCCAGGACATATCGTAACTTTCGTCTAACTTTTATCTAAGTGAAAGTAGACGCACGAAATACATCACGACCCAAAGAGAACATTGCATATATGTATTATCGCGCATGATGTTCGGATTGTTCAGGGACACACCCACATTTTTGAATTTTCCAATGACAAGACAGTACGAGCCAATGCATCGAATTTTATGCGCTAACTCTAACCGCTCTTCTAGAAAAATAACGATCGAAATGATGCTTTTATCATTTATGTCCTTCTTTATGGCACTACACACATCATTTTATGTGTTGTTTCAGTCACATTCGCGGGGCATGTGAGCCGGCGTCGTTCAACGAGTATGAAATCGATAGCTAGAGACCCAATTTATGTATGTGTGGCTGGTCTATTCTTAATTTCTTATGAATGATAAGCCCGGTCACACTTCCGTGTATATAATGTATGGTTTTAACTTAGATTAGCGTTTGCCCCCCATCTACCAAGCCTCGCTCTTTTCAAAATTGGAGAGGCCGCATTGGAATTCGGAGTTGGTCAAAAGCAATCGATGACCATCTATCCCGTGGCACATGTGGTTCAGAAACCTAAACAATCTCAACAGACAGAAACGAAAATGCATGGGGGGGAGTGTTGGGTTTTTCAAAAGCTAGAAACAAAGAGCGACTTGCTTTCTATGGGCGATTTTAATATGTGGTTAGAGAGTAGTAGACCTCTCTATCTCTCTCTCTCTCGTCCTCTACATAGAGCTTTGCATGAAAAGGAGTAGAAAAGAGTTTTGGCCTTTTCCACCAAGACGAAAAAAGTTAGAACCCTACCACCATCACCACACCACCACCAACAACAATCATGTGCTGCTGCTGCCTGCATGATTTACAAAAATCCCAATGCCAAACATTATCTTACAACAAGTTGTAGGAAGGCACATGACCCCACATTACCCATTTTCTCTTCTTCTTCTTTTTTTTTTTTATGTTTGTTTTCAATGAGTAAAACTGATCTAGGAAGCAAATCGAGACTTGGAGTGAGATTCTTCATCATTCCAATCTGAAAGCCTCTCTGATTTGTCGCTTTCTTGAATTTGATATTGCAAAGATGAGCCGGCCTACATGCACCTCGAGGCAGCCTGCTTGGGTTGGAAAACCTAATCTTCCGATCGGAATCTTTAGACATCTCTCGATAGTTTATTCGAGATTTGACAGAGTTGTGATGCCAGATCTTCCATGTTTGTTCAATGTCGATATTCTCGTCACATGGAAGTCCAGTGAGTGGATCTACGAGCCCTTTTTGCTCCATAAAGAAACCTCCTTCCTTGGGACTCTTCTCCGATTTCCAGCAGAGGGTAGGTGGAGCAAGAAGCAAAATAATGGGCGATAAGATTTTCCCAGGTCCTTTGTTTTTTCTGTCGGAGATGATGGTGAAAGAGACAACAAGTTGGGATCAAGCCCATGATCCATGATCTCATTATTGCAAGAGAACATAATAATGGGCATCCTGAGTCAACCCCACAAGAATGGATCATCAATCCCTTTGAAGAGAAGGAACATAAATTTTTTTAAAAAGTCGTCCCAAAATGAAAGAAAAATTCCTCATTTCATTGATACACATCGCGTATGTACAAGTTACATTCTGTGATCAATGGAAAAAGAGGAGATCTCAACCTCCGAGGAGCTTGTGCTCGTCGGGGCGACAGACTTCCACGATCATAAGGATTAGTGAAATATACACTCGCAGCCAAACCTAAAAGCCACTCTCTTCAGTCAAGCTTCTATGTCGCAAAAACTTGCCGTCCATCCGGTTCTGAACAGCTTTCACGGCGGCCACCCTAGCAGCAGTCGCAGCTCTGCTCGCGGCCAAGACGGCCTTGTTCACCTGTTCGTCCACTCGGCGAAGGTGAATTGCATTTTCAGCTGCCTTCCTGGCAGCCTGCATTCAGAAGGCACGAAAGCGAGTCAAACATGTAGGCTATTGGGAATTAATAAAGCATGAATGTGACAACAGAATACTAAAAGATGTAGGATCCCTTTAGGTCCGTCGTCAAAAGGGAAAAAAGAAAGAAATTTCGACGAAGCTCATCTGTTGGAGTATTCATCAGCTCACATAAATAACGACCTATTCTGCCATGATTTCACATTAATCTATTGATCACGTTGCGCAGAGATAACGACTAAAAGCTGACGTACCTGAATTGCTCGAAGGACCGCGTCAGTCAGTGGGGGTAAAGGGCTCTTGAGGGAACCGGAATCCCATTCACCGCATTTTGAATCAGCATTTCGGAAAGTGTACATTCCATAGCCTTGCTTGGAACCTTCATGCCAAGAACCCTCGTAGCAGTGGCCATTGGCAAAATGGTAGACACCGAATCCATGAATTTTATCGCTGAAATATTCTCCAGCATATTTGTCTCCATTCCTATAACAATAGCAAATCATCGACACAAGACAAACCAGGGCATAAGCACCAGAGCAGAAGATACTGTAGAATCATTTATTAGCCAATAGTTACGGTCTCTACACTCATCAGATCTTCTAAGTCAAAAAAAATAAACACAACTACCAGCATTTGTGTGTAGATCATCAACCAGAGCACGTGATGATGGACGTCCATTCTTCTATAATCTTCAGAAATCATATCCAAAATCGTGGAGGACACGAATATTCTAAGGTTGAATCCACTGAATGGAAACTCCATATTTGGACATTACGGCATAAAAAACGATCACCAACTTCCCGATCACGAGAGAACCTATCTACTTCGCTCAAGACAGCAAATTAAACACAGGCAGAAACCAAATTTTGATGTCCTATCTCTACGATCAAAGGAGACCGAACCCACCAAGAAATCAACACGATCACACCAAATCAGGGGCAAGAACACATGTGTAGAGACACAACAAAGAACAGGGAAGGGAGTCTTCACCTGAAATAGTAACACCCAAGTCCATGCTTGACCCCACACCTGAATTCCCCAACATAGCAGCTCCCATCAGCGCAGCTCTGCACCCCAACCCCATGGCTCTGCCCTGTACACCACTCTCCGGCGTACGAATCCCCGTGTAGAACCTGTACACGCCGAACCCGTGCCTCAGACCGTTCCGATACTGGCCGCGATACCGGCTACCGCGAGCCCAGCTTTCGATCCCGTACCCGTCATACTTGCCGTCGATCCAATCCCCTTCGTATCGCCGTTGACGAAGTAATTGTACACGCCACTCCCATGCACCTCCCCTTGTGGAACTCGCCCTCGTAGTAATCCCCATTGCTGTAGAACTCTACTCCTCGCGGATTATCTTCTTCTTCTCCTTCATCGCGGCCTTGGCGTCGGCCGCGCTCGAGTCGCCGCCGATGAACCACTGCACGCCGCCCCTGGCGTTGCCCCGCGCGAAGCCTAGCCTCTTGACGTGAAGGCTGTACAGGTGCTTAATCGTCGACAGGTTGCGCTCGATCAGGGGCTTGTTCCTGGAGACAAAGAAGAGCGCGACGGCGACGAAGATGAGGGCCAGGAGGAGGTTCTCCGAGGCAGTCGTCGTCGGGGCCGCGTCCCTCCTGGAATTGAAGAAGCAGAAGAAGAAGACGGTGGACAAGGCAAGGGAGGCCACGGCGAGGGCCGGCCGGAACCGGCTCGATCCGGTCGGACCGGGCGGCGGGCGTGGCGCCTCCTGGCCTTCTCCTCCTCGACGCAGTCACGCTGCTGCGGCTGGTGCTGTTGCTGGTGGTGAGAAGGGAGCAAGTCGTCCTCGGCGACGGAGGAAAGGCTGTGGATGGAGGACCGGACGGTCGGGGAGGAACGGAGGAGCGACGACTTCGATCTGGTGAGCATCGCCGACGACTGGCTCTTCTGTCCCTCCATCCCGGAGCTCGCGAGGTAAATCCAATTCGATCCCAGCCGTTGTTGGGGCCCGGACTCGATCTCGGTAGTTTCCGGGCTCGTGTGTTTCAGTGCCGCCGGTAGCGAGAGATTCTGATGAGGAGGACCGCGGTGCTCGACAGCGGCGTCGGAGGCATCATCGCGGGGAGGGGTGGTGGGGGGCGGGGTGCGCAGGATAAGCAGAGAGAAGTAGGGAGAGAGGGAGGAGTGACTTGGAAGATAAGTGTGGCGTAGTTCGCTGCTGTGGAGAGAGGCCGTATAACAAAAAATGCTGCTGCGTCTAGAGAGAGAGGGGGGGGGGGGCTTTGAAATTTGGACCTGGTTAGGAGAGAGAATTTATGGGGGAGAGAAGTTTGATGTGGGCCGTCCGATGGGTTAGGGGGATCTCTAACGGCTCGGATGGATGTGGGGCGTCTCGAGCCGTCGGATGCGAATGGGTCCCGCGCGGGGGATGTTTAGAAAAATATCATCCGTCCCAATCCCATGATATGGAAATGGTCCGCTTGGATCTCCGATTTCCCCGCCCTCTCTTTTCCGTTTCCTCCTTTCCTCAGTGCACTTTCTCCCTCCCTCCATCCTCCCTCTCTCTATATTTTTCATTTTATTTTTTGTATTTTCTTTTTGGGGTGGTGCGCGGGGGCCCGCGGCCGCGGCGGTGCAGGCCGGCACGTGCCGCGACAGTTTGCGTTGATTCACTGCCGTTGGGCACGGAGGGCAGACGAAGCGCGCTGGGAGGACGGTCCTCTCGGTACTGTCAAGCACGGCAAAAAGATTCGGGACTCCCCGACCAACGTTAATTCTCGCCGCTCATCGGCCGTTAGACATCCGTAAGGAGATCCATGGAAATATAGGGTCGGCCAAGGAAAGATCGCGAAAGTACCCTTAAAAAAAAAAAAAAAACTTGTCAACACTCTGATTATAGCAACACCAAAAAAAAAAAAATTAATATCACGAAAATCTCAACTAATACACCCGTAATAAATTTACCTCAAATTATTTTTTTGACCTCAAAAAACTCCAAATTTGTATACTTATGATAAATTTACCTCAAACTGATATATTTTGATAAATTTACCATCCGTTAGTTTCGTTAAATTAATGTCAAATTGCTTAGTCGGATGGCATGTGACAGTTCGCGGGTTATACCAGTTTGGGATTTTTCCCTCTGTTCATAACATGTATATAATTAGGATTTTTCGTGATACTAACCCAATTTAACAAAGGTAAATTTGTCACGAATGTAATAATTTAGGATTTTTCGTAGTGAAAAAAGTTAGTTCAGGGTAAAATTGTCACAGATGTACATGTTTAGAGTTTTTTATGGTCCAAAAAAATAGTTTGGGGTAAATTTTTCACAAGTGTATTAGTTTGAGGTTTTTCTTGATCGAAAAAATAATTTGGGTAATTTTATCATAGGTGTATTAATTTTGAATTTTTCGCGGTATGAAAAAAAAAAAAAAAGGAAGGAAGGTGCGGATATCTGGATCCGTATGGCATGGTACTGACCATTGATCGTGTGAAGATCTCGTGTGGAATCCATGCGAACCGAGACAGAGAGTGGAGCGAGTCCGTGTCGAGCATTTCCTCATGCTCGGCGAGTCTACGCTACATTAATCCTAGACGAACACGGCAGAAAACTTGGCTTCTATTAGCTTGAAGACTGTTTGACAGTCTACTGATCCTTGCTACATGGGCACAAAAAAAAAAAAAAGAAAAAAAAAAAGAGAAAGAAGACAGAAAATGCCACTGATGATCCTTGAAATTTTACTCGAGAATTGGAATCGATCTTACATGGCTTTTGTAATGGATGTTTGTGCATTTTGGAAAATGTTTTGTCATCTAGTCGTTTTGTGTAATTGCTTATTGAAATAATAAATTGGACGTTCACCGTCGTTAATTTAGACGGTAAAAACGTCATTAAAGACGTCAAGTCTTACGTCGTCGGCAAAGTTTGTCGCTGAGCTATGAAAACGAACAGCAATGACATATTCCAAGCTCATTAAAAAGCTCTTCTTTGATATGTGGAGGTCCTTAGTAAAGGGGTGCCTCAAAAGAAAAGAGCGCGCTAAACGGACTCTGATTTCACAAATTGAACGTGTTATTTTCCCTTGCGATTTGCAATTAAGGGGAAAGAAAGAAGAAGACACCGTCCGTCGTTTCGCGTGTAGTTTTCGACACGCTAGAAGGGACCGATGCGCCCACACACAAACAATACATCAGTTCGACGTGCGTTAGTGGGAGTCGTGATCTGTTTTTGGAGGGACGAGGATCGAACCATTTGCGAGGCGTTGGCGAAACACCTTCAATGGTATGGAGTACGGGGTGGGGGGTGTGGTCCCAAAGATGTTTCGTTCGGCGGTAAATTTCATGAGAGGGTGTTTTTTTTTTTTTTTTGTGGTCGTAATGAGAGGGGAGCTCGGTCGTCTTTAATACGGTTCGATTTGGCGTGAACCTCACCTGGACGTGAAAAAAACCTTTTGCCCCATTCAGAATCGACTTTGAATTTTCTTGCGACGAAGGGTTTTGCCTTCTCTTTTGACAAACAGCGAGCCAAAAAAGTCCCATGTTCGTACGTACGAAACCGTAGATGACGACGACCGATTTATCGCAGAGCCTAGAGAAGGGGAAACATAATAATTCTCCGTGGAGACTTCTCGAATGCTGAATCGGTCGCACGACCTGAAGGGAGGGCAGATCAAAGGTAATCAATGCGCAACCTTTTCTTTTTGATTTCCTATGAAAACGGCCGCGTATGGCCGCATTGGGCCGGGCCCGGCCCATGAGATGCACTTTTCAAGCATGCTCATCATCTGTCATAGTCCCCTACCTTTCTTTGTTAAAGATTCTGTGTCCGCAACATGTGAAAACCCCATCTTAATTTTAACTGAAAAGCTACCATTAGGGGGGGGTTGGGGGGTGGGGACAAAGGAGGCTACAAGCTAAATAAGTCTACTGACCCGTCTCTCACGGTTAACATAGAACACCCACAAAACGAAGCAACAATTATGCTGTTCATTATGGCGCCTTCGCGGACAGTTGCCACATATCACAGGTAAATCAATTGGAATAGCATCATCGCATCATAAGTTGAACAATCATTCATCATCAAACTTACGATCAACCATCGGATGATCTCGCTTCCAGATACTCGATGTTACAAAGAATCATCCAGTGACGCGGTTTGCTCGAGATGATCCTGACCCGCCGCCCTTTCATCCATTCTTCAGCTTTTCCTTCATCCTCTCGACTGCAGACCTCAAAGTTCCCTCATCTTTTTGCAGAACGTGAATCTCACTATGTTCTTACCCTCCTTCGGGTTCAAGTAAAATACGCTAGTCGGGATCGCCACCACTCCAACTTCTTTGATCAAGAATTCGCAGAATGCGACATCATTTTCCAGAACCAAAAGGGGGTATGATCTACAACTACAAAGTACGTGCCACTTGAAGGGAATACCTTGAACCAGCCTCCTTCAATCCCTCCACCAAAATTTGCTTCTTTGCTGTGTAATCCCTCTTTAACTCCACATAATAAGAATCAGGGGCTCTCAGCGCTGCAGCAGCAGCCCACTGTGCGTGGGTGGAAGTAGCAAAGGTGAGGAAAGGTGCCCGCCTGCCGCACTCCCCAAGTCAAGTGTGGAGGAGCAATAGCCCATCCAATCTTCCACCCGGTCAATGAGAACGTCTTCCCCAAGGAATTCATGGTCACTGTTCGATCATACATCCCAGGGAGAGAGGCCCATAGAAATGTGATCCATCTCAAAAGCCAGCTTATCATAGACTTCGTCCAGTGAAAACCAGAACATCATTTCAATGCAGAGAGAAGCAATCTCATGAAGCTCCTCCCGAGTGAACATTTTTCCAGTAGGGTTATGGGGAGTGTTTATAACAATTGCACGGGTTTTCTTTGACATTGCAGACCTGAGCTCGTTAATTGGGACAGCAAATCCGGGGGTCGTAGTGTGATGCCTTTTACATCAGCACCAGCCATAGACAGAGTGGCTTCATAAGAGTCATAAAAAGGAGCAAAGAGGATCCTTCATCACCAGGATTATCAATCCTAGCATAGTTGCAGCAATTGCCTCAGTGCACCCGGATGGTAACAGTAACTTCTTTCTCAGGGTCCACCACGAGGCCAGCATCTTTCTTGAACCGAGCAGCAATAGCAGAGTTCAAGTCTGTACTCCATAACCCGGGCATATTGTTCTTGCCATCCCGAATTGCCTGAATTGCTGCTTCCTTTACAATTCAGGTCCATCGAAGTTGGGGAAGCCCTGTCCAAGGTTTATGGCTCCATGTTGATGGCAAGCATACTCATCTGTGTAAATATTGTTGTTTTTAAACTTCTCCAAGCGCTTTGCAACCTGGATAGGAACAAAACTGTGTTACAGTAGAGCAGCAAAAGGGTAGAAAAGATTATGTTACTACCAAATCATGAATTGCAATAAAGCCAAGTTTTTAACATACAATTACATGAGAAAATGGAGCAAGCCCAGACGCAATGTTTCCTTTTCTATTTTTATATTTGACAAATAAAGAGATATTTTTCAGGAAGCAGCACTAACGGCATGCCAACCCATTTATATAAAACGAAGATCAACCCTGAAAAGAGAAGAGGGGGGAGAGGAGTCCTATCCTCCTTACGGGTGAATTTAACCCAAAGATCCAAAAACGCAAAGCAGAACCGTGATAATTCTGGGAAAAATATCAAGTGATATCCAGAGTTAACAGTTGTTTACTATTAAATATCAGTTTCCGGCATTTCCAGAACTTTCCCGAACCTACCACTGCACGTCTAACAGGTAATAGCACTGATATGAAGCTTTTTGCTTCAGACAGTAGACTTATTTCCAGTAAAAGGGGCAAATCTTCTCCAGCTCCAATTCAGAAATAAGACGATCCAACATAATTGCTTTTGTTATATTTAAAGTTCAATAATTATTTCACTTACAGATGCTTCGTTGCAATCAGAGGATAGCAAAGTCAAACCACACTCGGTTAGGCACTTTTCAATGTAACGGCATCAGATGTAAGCTGTTGGAGCAAAGCCACTAGTAGATTAGGAGACAAAAACAGCAATACTGTACGACAACCACAACAAAAAAGAAATGGTATGCAGATAGATATTACTAATATTGTGAAAGGGTGGGAAAGAGTCGGAAAGGGCAGAAATTTAGCCTGGTCATCACTTCCACTTTGTGATCACCGGTGGTAATTCCCAGGGAGAGAAAAGGGGGACCTTGTGCATTGAACTTGATTTAGTCTCTTATCAACCTTCTGTTTGACATAGAAGGGAAGCAGAGCAGCATTAACTGAAGGCTCCAGCTTCAGGTAAGAGACAGGCATCACTCTAGATTGATGAAATCTCATGGTTGTCATTCTAAGTTGTTCAAATCTCGTTAGAGCTGTTTGACACCCTGCAATTAGGCAGAAACTGCCTAGCCTGCGTCAAGTTCCCTTTTAAGTGGCATCGATCCATATGACATGCAGATGGGGATTTTGCCTTTTCTGATTAGATTCACAAATTATTTGTGAATTTAACAAACATTCTTGGCTCATCCCCCACCATTGGATCGTATCTGCTCTAAATTGTCAAGGAAAGAATGCAGAAGAACAAGATGCCATTTTCAGTGATCCGCCGAAAGGGAAAGCCTGACCGAGGACCTCCAACTCCTAAACCCACATGTATTTTGTATATATAGATAGCGGCATCGCATTTGAAACACCTAATACAACTCAAATCCAATGACTATACTAACACCATTACAGCATTGTCGTTGCAGTAATCGACTACTCCCGGCCCAATCACAACTTAGGAATGATCGATTACCAAAAGTAATGGCAGAATTCCTAATTCACCAACCAAAAGCGCCAAACTTTGAGACAATGCAAGCAACCCACCCCTAGAGAAGAACGACAACCAACAATGTGCGGGAAAAAAGCGAACGGGGCTAATTGCGACGGAAGAAAAAGACAGTATAGGACTCCAAACACATATCAACAAAATCGCTTTGGACGATTAAATTCAAATCGGGACGCTCACATTCCAAGCATCCTTCCTGCACCGAGAGATGAAACAACATCCAATCGCACTACTTCAGTGTTCAGTTCGGTCCGATTACGCTCCAACACACACACACACACAGCACTACATCAAGACACACACCACCACACACAGCACAACACAAACGAATCGCATCGAATCACACTCAAACCGAAAACCACCTGCAAGGGCTTTCCTTCCGACTCCTTCCGATTCGGCGGGGCCTCTCTCTCGGTGGCGACGTTGGACGTAGCGCAGATGAGCCCGGCTCGACTCCTGCTCCCTGGCGGCGACTGGCGCTGGGATGCCTGGAGGAGCAAAGAGGGACGGAGGACTTCGATCTCAGGCCCTACTCTCATGAGTGCATGACCAAGGTTGCACTGATCTGCATGAGGCGAGGAACGTTAGGTTTATCAAAGCGAGAAAAATGGGGAAACAGCGGCATCGGAGCGAGCATTGACTTGACCGATGCGGTTCTCCGCTCGGATTCTCGCGAATCGGTGGTGCGTGAACACGAAACGCGGGATGCTATTGGGCTACGAACCTATCGGCCCATGGGCTTTCCCTGTTGGCCGAGGCAAGGATCCGACAGACAGGATCCATTACACGCATAGATAAAATTATCCACATCGTTGGTCTATGAGGCCAATTGCATCAATAACAAGGTTTAAGTCCACTGACCGATGCCGCATGGTTTCAGAAAACGATCATTTGAAAATTATTTTTCCCAATAAAAAGAATCGATTGGGGGCATTGCTTAGAATAATTAGCCAATGAAGGTTTTCATTATGACATCACAGTCTCTATGTAGACATTCCCGTTGATAATAATTATTTTTGCTTGTTCTTTTTATAAGCGATCTTTCAAGAAAATATTTGGAAAAATTATTCCTTTTTCATGAACTAACTGATTTTAATGTAATTATTTGGCATATATGATCTTATATCGAATATAAGGTACACCATAGGTGG
>JAGVVM010004969.1:0-21242 GCA_019149425.1 Psidium friedrichsthalianum
AAAGTTGTTTATTTGAACCCTGACCTGGATATGGTGTCAAAATTTGTGGTAGCTATTTCTTAATCATTCATTCCAAACAAGTTGTCAACCTATCTTTCGTTCAAAGGTGATTTACTTTTGCCATTATTTCATATCGGTATTTACACACAGACAAAGGACGTGAAGGGCATCTCAATTGATCTTCTTGTTCCTGGTATGATGGTTAATGCTCGTGTACAATCAACCATTGATAATGGGATCATGCTATCATTCCTCACATACTTCACTGGAACGGTGGGTTTTATGGTCATTAGCTGTCTTATTGTTGAGCACTTAAATTATTTTTGACTAAATGAGCAGGGCTTGATATTTTAAGGGTAGTGGATTCTTCTTGTCGGCTTACGTGTCATTTTATTAATTGACAGGTTGATATGTTTCACTTAGAGAATGCTTTACCTATAAAAAGTTGGATGGACAGTTACACTAAAAATAAGAAGGTTTGGTCACTCCTCTTTATTTTCACTCTTGTGTTGTGTATTTATCTCTAGGCTCATGACTTTCCTTATTTTATTTTATTTTGGTTGGCTCTTGATTTTTGTCTTTGCATGTAACTTTTAGCAACTGTTATATGAGGCAATAATCTTAATGTTGCTTATCATGTCATATTTTCTGCTGAGTGCACGTCTAATTTTGCTCTTCTTAGCATGTCAGAACTTCACAAGATGCTGACAGCTCTGTTTTTGCAACCTTCATTTGGACGTGAATATTACTTTGATTCTCAACCAACCTCATACTTGGACATTGGGGGTTTCTCCATTTATTTGATGTCCCTGGTGTTGAAAGATTGTCAACAATACTTCTAGTTTCTTGTGAGGAGTGGAAATTCTTAAAGATCAATCATTGTTTCCACGGAGATAATAACTGTACTTGTAGAAAGAATAAATGGTTGACTGAAACATCATTAGCTACTCTGTAGATGTTTATCTGCATAAGTAGTTTCAGATGGTGTGGAGACTATCCTGATAGACAAGTTTGGCTATGGAAGGCTATGACATCAGCCAAAGTATTGTGGATAGACATTTAAGTATTGTAAGCTGACTGTATGTGATGATGACATTCTAAGTTTCCAATCCTGTAAGCTGACCATGTGAGACAGTGAACTTATTCCTTCAGGCTTGATGAGCATGCTGCCTATTTTGGCATGTTGGGTACTTGGTTTCTCCTTCATAGCACATTTGCTGGTATGACTGCTGGCATTGAAATTAGTGTGGCCAAGGTCGATGGGAGTTTCGATGAATGATTGCCTGCCTGTGATGAGTTCTATGGTTTTATTTTATTTGTACAACATAATATGCTGGCTGTAAAAGTAGTTGCAATTTATGTCTATGAAGTTCTTTATCCTTGGAAGTTGTCAAGATTTGATCAATGACATGTTTGGCCCATTATATTTTCAGCATGTTAAAAGGTTGTCAGAACGATGAGATTTGGTCCTATCATCTTTCTTTGTTACTAATTTGCGCTGTTACCTTGCTGTATCAGGTTAATGCTCGGATTTTATTTGTTGATCCTTTTAGTAGAGCGATCGGTTTGACTATGAATCCGTATCTTATTCAAAATAAGGCTCCTCCTTTGGTAAGATTGCAGACATTATTCTCCTTAGCCTGAGGAATGTCAGTGTCCATTTGTTGTTTGTGTTCTGAATGATTGTCACTATGGATCTGGCAATTAATTGGCAATCCTATTACTTGGTTTCTGAAAGAGAGATGTGAATTATACTTAATGCAGTAATTTAAGACAATTTCTTCCAAGCTTGGTGGAGTGCAAGTAGGCAACTTCTTTGGAACTAGCATTTCTGCCCAGTCCAGTTTAGGCTATCGACATGAACTTATGCTATGCTTTTGCCCTTAAAAGAGAACAGAAACAGTAGATGCTCTCTTTGCTTCCAAATTTGTCCATTCTACTGTACTAGGGTACTGTTGAAGTTTGGCTGGCACTGTGAATTGCTCTACTTCTGTAAAGAATAATTGTGACAAAATTTCCGACTTGCTCTCTCATCAACCATAATTGCATTAGAAATTAAGGTTGGTGTCGTTTTTGACATCATAAAGTGAGCATGTAAGGGGTTCGACAAGGATTTACATTATGGTTTTGAGGTTGTCCTTTTTCTTGCATGGAATCTCATGCGTCCTTTTTCTCCTCTTTCTTTTTCAATGGATTTGGAAATATCAACTCCATTGATATTTTCCTTGGTCCAACAGTAAGGTTTTTCTGTTGTGACCTGGACGCCGCAGGTTTGGGTCACGGGAACGGGGTCGCTGTGAAAGCAATGGTAGGTCTTGCGAACCTTCCTGGACCCCATGACGTGGGGCCTCATTTAAGGGCGCCTTTTTTTATCTTCCAGCTGATAGGGAATAAGAAGGAAGATCTTTGACCATAAGGCAACATGGGATATAGTGTGGTGCCTGTTTTGATCTGGCTTTTATTGTCTATGAGTTTAAGATTTGTCGTTTACAAGTCTTTCCACTTTCACATGGGACCTTTCAATCTTTTCTCTCTAATTTGGCCTTTTTAGTTATCCGCGCGTTTTCCTTTTTGACCCATTCTTCTATAATCATGGCGTACTTGAAGAGTTTTCTTTATTAGTTAATACAAATGATCATGTGTATAGGCATGCTTTTTAATTTACTACCTCTTTGCTTCACCTTGGCAGCATGCTAGAGTAGGCGATATTTATGAGAGCGCAAAAATAGTCAGAGTAGACAGAGGGTTGGGCATTTTGCTGGAGATCCCTTCTACTCCTCAGTCTACTTCAGCATATGTTAGCGTAAGTTAATTTTGGGGATTTTCTATTTTTATCCGTCTATCTTAATTGCAGTGATATTTCCTCTTTAGACTTGATGCTATCTTGCTCCCAATGGTTCCAGGTATCAGATATTGCTGAAGGGGAAGGTCATAAACTGGAAAAGAAGTTTAAGGAAGGAAGTTGTGTACGTGTTCGGATTTTTGGGATTAGGCATTTGGAAGGGCTAGCTGTTGGAGTTTTGAAGGTCGGTCCTTTGTAAAAGCTCTTAGATTTAAGTGTCATGGTTACTTACATTGGAGCCTGAGTGTCTCTGATATGTGACTGTTGAGCTAGCTGTTAACATGAAGGACACGCTATGTTATAGAATGTCTCTGGTGACAGGTGCTACTATATGGTATATAATGCCCCTTTTTATGATTTCCAGTCTATGATGGATCTCCTTTCTTCACTACACAAGTTTTTAGTGGCTTCTCTTTCCATCAGTAGTACTCAAATGGTGGTTTGCTCTCCGGTTTGCAGTCAATGAATGGTGTTTGTGACGCACTGTTGCAGATATATGTATATATGTCATGTATGTATAATGGACCGAGTAACAATGCATCCTTCATAAGAGCTACTAGAGCATCACTTATACATGTCTACTTATGTAAATTTTGAAATACTAAGAGGAAGTTCCTTTGTTGGCCACATTTTTTTTCCCTCCCTTTTCTTGTTGAATTTGGCACTAGGGAAGCTCTATTGTTTCAAGTGTAAGGCTCTCTTTGAGGTGCTAATGCTCTTCACGTTCGGTGATTCATTGAGCTAAATAAAGAAACTTTCACTGTCTAAGGCATGTTTTTGGGTCTTCATGAAGGGACCTTATAGACTAGATTCCTCATCTGAATTTTTGCTTGGAAATGGTTCTTTTTAGGGCAAGATAACTATCCTGTAATAATCTTTTCAATAGTTATTTTAATTCCTTTAATGACAATTTGGTTAATGGCCCATATATTGTGGCTCTAATTGATATCAAGCAGGCCACTGCATTTGAAGGATTGGTTTTTACCCACTCTGATGTCAAGCCTGGGATGGTGGTGAGAGCGAAGGTGTTAGTTGTTGATACCTTCGGTGCTATTGTTCAGTTTTCTGGTGGTGTAAAGGCCCTTTGTCCACTTCCACATATGTCTGAGTTTGAAATTGCAAAACCTCGAAAAAAGTTCAAGGTAATTCCAGCAGCTAAGATCACTTACCAGATGGTTCTTTTGATCTCTTCTAAAATTTGACAGTGTGCACTTTTTTCCTTCATCTCTCTCCAGGTTGGAGCTGAGCTGGTGTTCCGTGTGCTTGGTTGCAAATCTAAGAGAATAACTGTCACCCACAAGAAGACACTTGTATGCTCCCTTTCTTTCCTTATCCTGCTTCAATTTGGTTTTGCTTGCTAGAGTAAAGTCTTTGCAGCTTTAGTTTGCGTGTGGTTCAGCTCATTAAATGTGAAAAGAGTGCCTTTTAGCTTTCCCACTGAAAACAATTTTTTTTATTCCAAATTATTAATGAATCAATCTGCATGACCCCAATGACATTAAATGCCTACGTATATTTAATGTATTTCTTGGTACATAAAGAGAAGTTTGCTAAGGGTGCCAGGAGTGTGCAGCCCAAGGAGATAAAAGCCAAAATACAAAGAGCTCATTTCCAAGACAAAGAATCTATAATATCAATCAATCATTACATTACGGAGTAAATCAAACTGTAAATATAGTGTTAAATTTTGGAACGATTTTTGGTGAGTTCTTAGACAGAAAAATCTTCCTCTTCGGAGGACCTCTCATTTTGTTCTCTTGAACCAATCAAAAATAGCTTAATAGACCTAGCTATGCATGGGACTTTGCACGAAATTTGAAAACCCTTGAAAAGGTTGGATATTTTTGTCATTGGCTGAAAAATTGAAAATCCTTGAAGAAGTTATCTATTTTTCTTGTCATTTGAATGGAAAAAAATCCATAAATGATGCTCAGAATGCCTAAAAAATGCAAGATATTGGAAAAATTAACTTCAAACAGAAGAATGATAGTGGAAGGTCCAAAATCTAAGACTGAGAATTGTAACCTTCACTTTCATTCCTTTAAGAAAATCATGTCCTACTATGTACACTCTCGAAGTTCTTTCTCCAGAATATGTAGATTTAAGTAAGCTAAGCTTGAGAACAAAAGAGGCTCTCCACTTGTGCGCTGATGTGGATCTGTATGGAAGATTAGCTTTTTCCTTTTCCCAAATGTTACTTTTCCATGTGATGTTTGCAGCATCTGATCTGTCTAACAATTAATTTCTGGCATTTCTGTAATCAAAATCTTAGTCTTGCTGCTGAAAAATGATTGTCAACTTTTTGGCAGGTGAAATCAAAACTCGCAATTATTAGCTCATATTCAGATGCTACAGATGGACTTATAACCCATGGGTGGATAACCAAAATTGAAAAGCATGGATGCTTTGTCCGGTTCTACAATGGCGATTGTTACGTGGACTCCTTATAATCTTACTCTTCTTTCCCTAGCATTTACTGGGGTATTGTTTGCATGCTGCAAGTGGGTTCTCTTCTTCATGTTGAATTTTTAATTAGTTGTTTGGTGAAACCATACATGCATAACGCACAGGAGTGTTCACCACCTGAACCTTCGGGATGTTTCAGTCATATTACTTTTCAATTGTTTGTGAAAGTTACTCACTGTTCCAGCAATTGTCCTTGAGAAATGATAACCTGTTGCCTCATCCGATTAGAGTGTATATCATGTTTTTTTTTTTTGGGAGAGGGGGGGGGCATTGACAGTCTGGACAATGGAGTGATATAACTGTCAGCAGTAGTTACATTCAGTTTAAGGAATGAAACAAATTGATTTGGGTATTAGACATGAAATTACTGCAATCTTGGATGGCCATTTATATCCATTGCGAGATAGAACTGTATAATCTTAGTTCAGGCATTTTCAATTTAAAACTTTATAATGCTGTTTTGTTAAGAACAGTACCCGTAATGCAAACGCTAATGCACTATATATGTATCTAAGGCTATCATACTTACAAGTTTGTAAATGTATGGTTATTTGTTATATTAATTTTTTATGACAAGAAGTGGCATATAATATAGAAAAAAAAAAAGAAGCCATAGATTCATCTGGACACTAATATAAAGTGGTAACTGCTTGGCTTATCTAATATAAGATGAGTGATTGAGTTAGTCAGAATTAGATTGTGTGGTCTAACTAGACTGTATATATTTAGTGTGCCGCTTTATCAAAATAATATTATGTGTGGCGGTTATGAGGACTTTCTTGATTTGAGGTGAATTCAGTATATAATACATTATTTTAATTGCAGATAAAACTTTCAGTGAAAAAAAAATTGAGGATATCTTTATTCAATAATTATGCTAGAACAATGTATAAATGCATTTGTGGCGGGTTCATTATTGTTCCATATTCAAGTTTGATAAGAACATGTTTTACTGCTATAAGTATCTCGGTAGGAGGATAACTCCATGCAGTCAGCGGGTTAAATCTAATTAGGGTTATGATGGGTTATGACAACATCATTTGATGATGTTCGTAAGGACTTCATTTTACTTATAATGGGCGTAGTTGCCCACATTTTTACCATTTGGAAGCAAATATGTATTTGGAATATGATCATAGTAAAGGACAAGCTGAACAAGGTTGAATAGGGTGTTTTTAGCTGGACAAGCATGTTCATGTGCCCTCATGCTGTCATGTCGAACCCCTTGCATACATTGGTAGCTGTTATTGTTTGACAATTGTCAAAGTCTCATGTTTGATTTTTCTCCTCCTAAACCAGACATGAACTTGGGCTCGAACCTGGATCTGATCCAAGTTCAATGTATCATGTTGGACAAGTTGTCAAGTGCCGAGTAACTGGTTCTGTTCCTGCGGCACGAAGGATCAATCTAAGTTTTCTGATGAAGCCTGCAAGGTTAGTCTCATCTAATGCTTCCTTTTTCTTCTTGATGCTCATGCAAACAAACCAAGTTGCACACATATCATGCATTTGACATGGAGAAAGAGAGGGGGGAGGGGGAGGGAGGGGTTTCATTCATGCATACACTGATATCGGCAGAGCTTCTTGCACTGCTCATGAATTCTATCATTTGATTAACTCTGGAGTGTGAGAGGGAGAGGGGGAGGAAGGGGTTTCATTCTTGCGTGTACTCATACTAGCAACCTCCTTGCACTGCTCATGAATTCTACCATTTGATGCATTCTACAATTTGATTTAACTCTGGAGTGTGACATCCAGTCTAACTTCCAAGCAGGATTTCTGAAGATGATATGGTCAGGTTGGGCAGCCTTGTTTCAGGAGTGGTTGAGGCAGTAAGTCCTCGTGGGGTTGTTATATATGCTAAGGCAAAAAGTTTCTTCAAGGGTACAATTCCTATTGAGCATTTGGCAGATCACCATGGTACCTTGTTAGTTTCTATCTCATAAATACATGCATTACCATAATAAGCTCCTTTTATTCTGTTGCTTATCTTATGCGCTCACCTTGCAGAGCATGCTATGTTAATGGAATCAGTGTTGAAGCCTGGATATGAGTTTCAGCAGCTCCTTGTTCTAGGTATTGCTACCACTCCCCCACGTTCCACCAGATGCATAGTACATATGCTTGTGAAGGCTAGCAGCTATGTGATCCAATAGGAAAAGTGAAAAAAGCTAATAATGAACCCTGGAATTGGAAAAGTGAAAGAAGTGAACAAACAAAACCCGTTGTAATTGGGTTTGACACGCAGAGAGATAGAGAGAGAGAGATATCAGGATCACCATGGAGGTCACCTGAGTGCCTATCACCATAATGCAACCACCTTGGCAGTGGTACACCCTTGGGTATGGTCACCTTTTGTGGGGATGACCGTCGATCTCCTTCCCTCCTCTCTATTCAATGCTCAGGATTATCTTACAAAAATTGGTTTTTCAATCCTGGATAGGAGAAATCCTGTGTGGGGTCATCTCACACCCGGGTGGTTTTATTTTATCCTGGCTTTTTTATATTCGTGTATATAGCATCCTGTGTGATCACCATAGGCTCTATTTTTAGGCTGTTGAAATAGCCTAATTGTTTCTTGCCCACATTAATTTATTATTTTTGTGGAATTGTTGTAGACTTTGCATTTATCTTGCTAAATTTTCCAGGCTGATACCTGCAGCATGACTGAAATAAAAACCATCGTAAAAAATAGCTTCTCCACCTGTTTGTCATTATTCACTTCCATATGCTGTTCCTCATTCTAATTAATCTCACTTCTCTTAGGTGAACATGTTTTCTCTCCAACATCTTCTTTAACTTTTTGCACCAATGGTCTCATGCTATTAAACTCCTTACATTGTAGACATTGAAGGAAACACTTTGTTACTTTCCGCAAAGAGTTCCCTCATCAACGCAGCTGTGGATCTTCCTTCTGATCTGCATCAAGTACATCCAAATTCGACTGTCCATGTGAGTTGTAATTTCTAAGATTAGCTGGGGAGCTTTTAATTTTAAAATATTGCTGTTGAAGATTGATAGACTCATCATGTAATCCTAGGGATACATCTGCAATATCATCGAGACAGGTTGCTTTGTTCGTTTCCTTGGCCGTTTGACTGGTTTCTCTCCAAGGAAAAAGGTGAACACATCGTATTAGTTAATCTGATTTCAGTGGTTTTATAGTCAATCCTGTACTTACAACCCAAGCAATTCAATTCTTTCTTTCCTTGAAAGGCGATGGATGCGCTGAAAGCGACTCCCTTGGAGGCCTTTTTCATCGGGCAGTCTGTTCGGAGTAACATCCTTGATGTTGGTGAAACCCTTAACAATTATTGTGATTCACCCTTTTTTAATAGCTGGGTGATCATTTTTCGTTCTCAATTTTCTTGTTCTCCAGGTTGACAATGAAATGGGTAGAATAACACTTTCCTTGAAACAATCATGTTGCTCTTCGACCGATGCATCCTTGATTCAAGAATACTACTTCTCAGAGGATAAGGTAGACAAAGGAGCACTTCTACCTATTTTTGGATACTTTGTAGTGTCTTCATTTTGGCTTTACCTTGTCTCAGTTGGCCCTTGATCAATGTGCTGGAAATGAACATTTCCACTGTAATTCATATGCAGTCTTATTCTTTTTACTTGTGTATTGGGATAATCTTGAATTGCATGGTATTATTTAGGGGAAATTTACTCAAATTTTCACTCCGCTATGTTGACTTTTCTATATAGATCATAAACCTGCATCAATGGGTTGCGACATGGATATGGGCATCAATGTGGTTATGCTCCTCAACATTGGATTTGATGTCCATGCATTATTGCAAAGCTTTTGCTTTATTAAGCCATCCTTCTGTGAAGAAAAAAGTCGAAAGAATTGAAGCGGAGATTACTAAACATATAACCGAAAAGAATACCAACCGACAAGAATGGTTGAATGTACTAGAAAATTGTATAAATCTTACGGGTGAACTGTTTTTTGTTCTGTTCTTGAATTTCCAGATTTTAGCATTCAATTTGTCTTTCTTTGATATGCCGAGTTCACGTATATCATATGGATAAATAGGCTGTCAAGCTTAGTATGCTTCCTGGTTGTGGAATATTGAAATATATACCCCATAACTAATGCCAGACCATCATCCCTGCATATAAAAATGAAGAGGGCAAGAACTATTTGTGTCTTACCCTGCATGTTTATGACTGCAATGTGATCTTTTTCTTTCTCGGAGCCAGGTGGGATTCTCTCTTGGGTTTACTAGTGCAGTATTTGTTTCGCTGGTTGGCTTTCGTAAGCACACAGAATGACAATGGAAAAGTTTTTGTAAAGTGATATGGTTTCAGCATAGGCAGAAAAAGCTTTTATATGTAGCAATATTATGTGTATAATAGTTGGTGCTAGTTGCCTCATTGGAAAACCAGTTGGCTGTCATGTGGCCATCTGATCAGTACTTTCAGCACTTTGATTGAACTTTTGTAGGTCTCTATCGGACTGCAATTTATGTTGTCTAATGGTGTTTAATTTTGGTTGTATCTTTTTTTTTTTTTTTTCCCTTTGTTGGACTACAATTTGTGGTTGTAAACCCGTTGGTTGGGTGATTGCTTAGTGTTGCTTCCCAACTGCTCTCCCCCCCAATATGGGGATTGGGTGCTTACACCTCGTTTTCTCGATTGTGAACTATGTGTCTTTGCGTTTTATCTTCCAGACCCAAATCTAAGCAGCTTGAATCGCCTTCATCATCATTCTCAAATATTTTGTTAGTTGAAGGTTCCTTTCCCATTAGAAAAATTGGCTTAACTATCTTAGTCAAGTTAATATTGCTCTAGCTAAAATTCATATTAATGGGAACTCTGGTCACCAGATGCTTAAATACATATTCTATGCTTGTGGGTACTTGGTTATAAATCGTTTGATGTTCTGCACTATGTATATCTGTTTGGAAGTTATCCTTTTCATTTGTCTATAATTCTTCTGTTTGTTTTAGATTGCTAAGCTTCAATCTCCAACCTTAAGTGGAACCGAGCTAAAATGGGTTGAAAGATTCAAAATTGGCAGTATTGTTGAGGGAAAAATCCAGGAGAAAAAGGATTATGGAGTGGTTGTCAGTTTCAACGACTATGCTGATGTACTTGGTTTTATTACTCACTATCAATGTAAGTTCTTTTATGTATGTTTATTTAGTGAAGATTTCATACTTTTCAACTGTTTACACAAAAGACAATTGAAACTTGTGCAGTAGGAGGAAGTTCTGTGGAGGTAGGATCTGTTGTTCAAGCTGCGGTTCTCGATGTTGCCAAAGTGGGGCGGCTTGTGGATTTGTCTCTAAAGCAAGTGTTTGTTAACAAGGTCAACAATGAAAATTCTAATAGCCATTTTGAAAAGAAGGTTAAATTACTTCCATCTCTTCGTATCCCCTCGATACGTCTTGATAAACAGATTTGCAAATTGTTTTAGCATTAATTTTGTAAGAAACATTGAACGTGAGTGAGTATTAACCGTTTCTCACCTCTATCAAATGAAACCTGTTCCCCTTTATATACCTAACTTAATTCTTTTTTACTTCTCAGAAGCGTAAGAGAGAAGCGAAAAAAAATGCAGAGCTGAATCAGACTGTCACTGCAGTGGTAGAGATTGTGAAAGAAAATTATCTGGTAAGTGTTAAATGTTATGTTAACTTTATTCAGCAAGGAAAATTTTTCTTCACTATCCATGTTACTTACATGATTATGGCTTCTCTTCATAATTTATGTACTTCATTCATCCATTGTTCTAAGGTTAGCTTTTTCCTAAAACAGGTTCTTGCGATTCCTGAGTGTAACTATGCTGTGGGATATGCACTGATTTATGATTATAACACTCAAAAGGCCCCTCAGAGACAATTTTTGAATGGAGAAAGGTGATATATTTTTTTCTTGATTCAGTGATATATTTTTTTCTTGCTATTTTTTCTGGTTTAGCATTGTTTCATTTTATGGTTGTAAGGTTTTCCAGGCTTCTTAAACTGCAATCAGCATCTATTTTGATACTTTTGTCTGTGGTCACTCCCCACCAATTCTCTCTGTTCTCTCCATGGGCTGAGACGGTGCAGATGATGTTTTTGTTTGAGCTATTTGTCTTCTGCTAGTCTTTAGATCATCTGTAACTCCTGTTTTTTTGTCTAGATCATCATGTAATATAGTTGTCTAGTTTTGACACATGAAGAATTTGTGACATGACATTGTTGTTACTTGTTTCAGTGTCACCACCACTGTTGTGGCACTTCCTACTTCTGACTTGACTTTTTGTTTGGCTTATTTGTTTAGCTGCTGATATTGTTTTAGACGATCAATTACTTTGTTGGGTTGTACTTCTTGGTTTGTTTGAATCTCGTCTGGTTATAATATTACCTTGTTACTTCTTGTTTCAGTGTCACTGCCACTGTTGTGGCACTTCCTACTCCTGCTACCATGGGAAGGCTGCTCTTGCTTCTTAAATCTGTTGCTGATGTCAGCGCCACATCAAGTTCAAAGAAGGCTAGAAAAATGTCGAATTTCGATGTTGGATCTCTTGTACAAGCTGAGGTAGATGCTCATGGATGTTTGATGTTCTCTAATTTGACATTCTTGTATTTGTTATTGCCTATTGTCACAAAGAGTTCATTGAAGTTCTTTTGCAATACACTGGCATTTAGTCTTTCTATACTTGTTTATCATTTACCAGATTACTGGAATCAAGCCTCTTGAAATGCGACTAAAATTCGGGGTTCATCTGCATGGGAGAGTTCACATAACAGAGGTACTTTATCAGTGCGTTATTATATTATTCAGAGCGCATAATAATTGCTCCTCATCCTTCTACATTTAAAGCATGTGTATTTTGTGTGTTGTTCTTCTTGGGCAGGTCAATGATGATAACTTTGTGGACGATCCATTCAAAAATTTCAAAGTTGGGCAAAAGCTAAGTGTGAGAATCATTGCAAAAGCTGACTCATTAAATAAGCGGACAAACAATCAGTGGGAGCTGTCTATAAAACCATCCTTGCTTAGTGGTAAGGTTAACTACATTTTTTGTGTTGCTATGTAAGTTTTGCACTGTTTTAATTTGTTTTGAAATATGCTGTGTCCAAAATTCTTCTAAATCATGCATCTCTGATCTTGATGCAACAATTTTGTCTTCTAACACACTCATTTATTTCTCATTCTCTTTTTCTTGTTAAATGTGTCAGTCACCATGTAACATCAGCACTTTGTTTTGCCTGGCTATACATGTGCACATTTAAGTTGCTGTGTTGCTGGACAGCCCTCCAATTTGATGAATTGCACCTGCGGCCTTTAGTTTGAAGAATTATTGTGGCGACCTATCCATAAAAATTGGTTAGATCTAAAACAGATTTAATGTGCTGGGAATGCTTTAATTTCTTGACTCTAACTGATGATATAGTTCAATATCTTGTGCCACTATAATATTATACATGTGTTGTCAGCGTTTGTAGTTTAATTAGACTTAACTCAATCCCTTAAATAACTTACTTAAATCATAACGATAACTCATTTCCACCATTTTAGTCTAAATGAACTCAGAGAATGTCCTCATTTTTTATCCGGTACTCCAACGGGGGTGTTAAAGTCAATTAAACAAAAAACATGAAGTGCATCATAGTAATTTCAGAGAATGTAAGGGATGTTTTGCTCAAGTAGTTTATACAATACTTAATTTTATGGAGGTTATTCCCTCTTTGCTGCTGTGTTTCTTGCTATACTGTCTTGGTCCAGCATGAGTACTCGTAGGGTGCTACCTCCATCACTCAATACTCTGACAAATCTCTTAAATGTGACTTTTCTATGTACTGAAACTCAATGTGATCCACCCCTCTCTACTATTGCAATTTCAAATCTACTACTTCCTCAATATAGATAAAAAGTTCCTTCAGTCTAGTAATTGATTAACCTAGAAGACGAACCTTTATGTATCGTTAAGGCTGCTTATTGTAATCTGGAGGTCTCAAGTTCTAGTCGCAGAATCAGCTACTTTGCTAAAGAAGGGGTAAGGCTGCATACGCGAACCCTCTTTTGAGCCCAAAAGTTGGATACTTGTGCAGTGGGGTTCCCTCTTTAGTAACTTAGTATCACCTCTCTCTGATTTTTCTGTTCTTATGAGTTAATGGTGCTGTGACTTCTGGTTCTAGTATCTCAATGCTAACTGTTTGTACAGATGCCCATGTAATTGGGGAAGATTTTGCTTCTGAAGATTTTAATATCACTGCTGGACAACGGGTCTCTGGTTATTTATATAAGGTGGATAGTGAATGGGCCTGGATATCCATATCTCGGCATGTGAAGGCTCAATTGTTTGTTCTTGATAGTGCATGTGAAACAAGTGAACTTCAAAACTTCCAGAATCGCTTTCACGTGGGAAAATTTTTTTCCGGATATGTTTTAAGCACCAACAAGGAGAAAAAATTGTTGCGGCTGGTAACATGTCCTTTCTCAAATGGGAATCATCATGGTGAACAACAAAAGATTGATGATTCAAGTGAGCAAAAGCTAAAAGATGATGTTACAGCACATATGCATGAAGGGGACATCCTGGGTGGCAGAATTTCCAAAATTCTTCCTGGCGTAGGTGGATTGGTCATCCAGCTTGGCCCTTCAGTTTATGGTCGGGTTCACTATACCGAAATAACAGACTCATGGGTGTCTGAACCATTATCTGGGCATCATGAAGGACAATTTGTGAAATGCAAGGTCATTGAAATCGCTCGCACAGCCCAGGGAAGTGTACATATTGATCTGTCTCTACGAGCATCGCAGGATGGAATGGGTGTTCAGGGTACTGAGGACCTCTCCGACAGGTAACATTAACTCATGCGAGTTTTATTGGGGAATACCTGATCCGTGTCCTTAAGTATGTGTATTTGGTCTTGAGATTCTGCTAGTATCTAATTTGTGACATAATAAAATCATCGATGACATGCTGATGAATATTAGATTCCGAGCTGTTTTGTTATTTGCACTTGCCTTAATAATGCTTGTGTTTTCATGGGATGAAAATACATAAATTTCCCATTATCAAATGAGGACACGCTAGTAGAATTTTGTACTACGGCATATAATTATTGGTGGATTAGTTGTCCTTGGAACCATTCACTTCTCTTTGCAGTGTTGGAGTATTTCTTTGTTGCTCTAAAGCACGTATATTGCTAACCTCTGCACTTTTATCATTTTGAACTATGAAGACCATCTGTTGGTGATTGAATTGGTTCGGAATCCTGTTATGATAAATGAAGTTGAAAGCCATTCGGATGATAAGATGATCTTGTCACAAATTAGTCCAGTTAGATTTTGGCAAATCTGTTAAATGATTCCGCAGATTCTCCTGTAACTGGGAATTGGTTTGAAATTCTTCTCTCCTAGAAAATGTGGGCAGCTATCAATTAGTTTGACCTTATCTTAGAGCAGTTACAAAGTATCTTGAAAGGATTTGTTTGATGCCTGATATTTTGTCCTTTCATGAGTCGTCATGCTTTCTCCCTTTTCATGGCGTTTTGAGTTACTTATTGCATTCTTATATTTTGATTATTGTATTCCTCACCCACCCTTCTAAAAAGATAAAAACTGTTGCTTTTCGAAATCATTCCTAGGAATGGTAATTGCAAACGCGTGGAAAAGATTGAGGAGCTACGTCCTAATATGGTTGTGCAGGTAAGAAATACAACAGCTGCAGTATTCTTTTCTTCATGGACGTTCCTTGATGCAATTTGTAATTTTTATTGGGGCTGATATGAGGTCATTATATGTGGGTGGATGCTTGTCTGAATATCACTTTAGATGATTTTCCTTGCCCTTCGGCGCAGGTGCAAATCAGAGAGTTCCAGCAAGCTCAGCATCTACATTTTTTTTCTTTTGGTGTAGTTATTGTAGTTGCGGAAATTCCAATGAAATTGTATTCAATCTCTTGCTGAGTGTTGAAAATGCATTTTTGGCTTCCTTTTATATACATGTGCAACGACATGAGTGGAAAATAAAAACACTACGTTGATGTCAGAATTGGACTGCAAAATCTATTTCTTCTTGATTTTCAATAATCTACATATTACTGTGTATCAACAAACATGGGAAAAAATGGGTTTACTCCAAAGATTATTCCAAACCATAGAATCATTTTGCTTATGCTTACTTTAAGGTGGTAATGTCTGGGTTATGTTTGTGTTTTCTTGACAGATGATACTTATTTTTATGATATGACTTTCTCTTGTTCCTGGTTCACACAGGGTTATGTGAAGAATATGACGCCTAAAGGGTGTTTTGTTTTGCTTTCTCGGAAAATCGATGCAAAAATTCTCGTATCTAATTTGTCTGATGGGTATGTTAATAATCTGGAGAAAGAATTTCCTGTGGGAAAACTTGTCGAGGGCAGGTAACTTCCATAAGTTCTTTGATTTCTTTTAATTGTGATTAAGGATAAGTGATATTGGAAGCATTTCGTGTACTAAGAAGATCAAGCACAGGGTGTTATCTGTGGAAACATTATCAAAGAGAGTTGAAGTTACTCTGAGAACATCCAATGCAGCCAACAATGAAAAGTCAAGAATTGACAGTTTATCAAGCCTGAAGATTGGAAGTATTGTCTCTGGGAGAATAAGGCGAGTGGAGTTATACGGTCTTTTTGTCACCATACACCAAACCAACTTGGTAAGATCATTTAGCATGTTGGACTAGCGAGATTGACGTTCAGACTTCTTTTTTCATATACAAGGAACTTTGGGTTGGCACTTCCATACTAAGTATTTATAGCTGAATAGTAGAATGGAAGACACAAAAAGTGATCTTGAAAAATTTTGATGAAAAAAATCGTCTTTTCTATTGCACATATCACTATTTCAAAGTAATGATTGTCAGATTGTCAATTTCTTGTTTCTTTTCTTTCTCTGTTGATGAGTGCATTGACTTTTTGTTTCTATTATTTTTTGACACCATTTTTTTGGGGTTCAAATTTAACACCATTTGAAACAATAAGATTTTGTCATTTGCTTCCTGCATTACTGACTTTATGACTGAACTCGAATTTAGGTTGGACTATGTCATATATCGGAGCTCTCAGATGATCCTGTTGACAATATTGAATCTAAATACAAAGCAGGGGAGGAAGTTAGGGTGAAGATATTGAAGGTAACCTTCTTATTTTAAGATGTTGGAACAGCATGAAATTCTCTCTCTGTTCCTTTCATTACACATGCTACCTCTCTGAGTGTTCAGACCCATTTTGAGCGTACTTTCTATGTGTAACACTGAATCATTGTGAGTGTAACTCTGTTCTGTGATGGATATCCTTATTCAGGTCGACGAGGAAAGACGCCGAATCTCTCTTGGGATGAAAAATTCATACTTCACTAGTGTCAATGGTATTCAACTACCTTCAGACGAGGAATCTGATGAATTAATTAAAGAAAATGGATATGGTGATGAAACCAAGCTGATGTTGCCATCCAGCAGTTCTCATGTGATCCAGCATATGATCAGTGATAATGATAGTGAAGAAGATGCTGCTCTTGCACAAGCAGAATCTAGAGCTTCGATTCCCCCACTTGAGGTCACTCTCGATGAAATTGAGCACCTAGATGAAGATAACATGATCATCACGGAGGAAGGTCATGTCAATGAGGTGAAAAACGTTGAGAACAGGAAACAAACAAAGAAGAAAGAGAAGGAAGAGAGGTTATCCTACTATTAAGTTGGTCCACCTTACTTTAGAACTTAACTGTCCATTCCCTCATTTTGCAGCTTTTGATTCCTTTATTGTCCTGTGCAGGGAACGAGAGATCCGGGCTGCTGAGGAAAGACTTCTGGAGAAGGACATTCCTAGGACGGCTGATGAATTTGAAAGGCTCGTTAGAAGCTCTCCTAATAGCAGTTTTGTTTGGATAAAATACATGGCCTTCATGCTCTCTTTAGCTGATATTGAGAAGGCTCGTTCCATTGCTGAAAGGTAAGCTTAGTTAACCTATCCACTGTCTGTTTATCACTGAAGTAAAGATGGCAAAAGATGGCAAAGGTGAATTAGTTTGTATGGTTCTTGGGCATGGGCCTATTAAGTAAAAATAAATGCCATAGAAGATTTGATATTGAAGAAAATGAAGCTAAAAGAAAGTTTAGTAGGGAAAGGTCATTGCAAAAGTTGACCTAAAGTTGATTTCGTGTTTATCTGCCAGTTAACACTAGTGGTTTGTTTGCTTTCTTGCCTCTTATGTGCGTAGTACTAGGAAGAGCTGTCTTTTTGTTTGCTTTCTTTTGAATTATTCTTGACCATGAATGAAGTTGCTATAACTTTGGTGTTCGAGTTATGGCATCAAATTGTGCCATATGCTGAGTTACATCATGATGCGTTGCCCGGTAGATATTGAAGCCTCTTATCTCTACAAACCTGAACGTAGCATACATTTTTTCCCTCAACTTCTGCAATTCTTTGTTTTTCTCAACACTAAATGACTTCAGCAAGTCCTGTGACGGTTCGCCCTTGTCTGAGGTCATGATGTTTGGCTCGTATCTTCATGTTTAGTATTATAGTTGAAACGCAGTTAGGTAGCAATAGCTATCATTTTTGTTCCCTTTCAAAATCATTTTATTGTTAACATCCAGATGGCATTTTTTTTTCTCTGAAGGGCGCTGCGAACAATTAATGTACGAGAAGAAAATGAGAAGCTTAATATCTGGGTTGCTTACTTTAATCTGGAAAACGAGTATGGAAATCCTCCCGAGGTGATTGTTATCTTATGATTTTTAATGTGCTATGAATCTTATCATTGCTTTTGAAGTTACCGAAATAGTGTTTTCCTCAGGAGTCTGTTCTGAAAGTATATCAAAGAGCTCTACAATACTGTGATCCTAAAAAGGTCCATTTAGCTCTTTTAGCGATGTATGAAAGGACAGAGCAAAATAAGTTGGTCAATGACCTCCTTGAGAAAATGGTCAAGAAGTTTAAGCATTCATGCAAGGTACACTAAATGTATCATACAATTCATAGTCTTTATCTTGGGGCTTCAAAACTTCTTGCTTCATATTTAACGGGATTGCAGGTATGGTTGAGGCGGGTGCAGTGGCTTTTGAAGCAACATAATGAAGGTGTTCAGCCTATTGTAAATCGTGCTCTATTAAGTCTTCCTCATCATAAACATATAAAGTTCATTTCACAAACTGCAATTTTGGAGTTCAAATGCGGAGTTCCCGATAGAGGTCGCTCTCTGTTTGAGGGAATACTGCGACAGTATCCAAAGAGGACTGATCTTTGGAGCATCTATCTTGACCAAGTGAGTCCATTTGGCTTAGGCGTTCTAAATTGTACCTAAAGTTTTTCCTTTTTCTAACCCATGTATGTCCCGAAATTTACAGGAGATGAAACTAGGAAACACAGATGTCATTCGCGCACTCTTTGAGAGGGCAACTAGTCTAAGCCTTCCGCTCAAAAAGATTAAGGTGGGTTTCAACCTAGTGGGTATTTTTACCTTGTTTGCAGAAGTTCGACTTTCATTCTTTGACTAACCTGCGCATCTGAATGTTTCCACCTTGCAGTTCTTGTTCAAGAAATATTTTACTTTTGAGAAAACCTTGGGTGATGAAGAACGAATCGAATATGTGAAGCGCAAGGCAATGGAATATGCTGAGAGTACACAGGAGTAAAATGAGTTTTTGCTCACTGGCAGTGGTTTCCTATGCAATATCTCGAACATCGAGATGCTTCAGCATGTGGTGCTTCGGCCGAACTGTTGAAACATCGCCGTCATGAAGAGTGATTTTTCTTGTTGGCAACCCAAAAAATGAGTCGATCTTTCACAAGGATGCTGCAATGTGTTTCTTGTTCACTTTGTACCCGTAGCAGCTTATGTGTATGAACATTTCATCATTCAACTCTGATTTCAGGGTTTAGTTATTTTAGTGGAGGAATTTGGCGGCTTAAATTACCGGCGAATGTTATGTCCGAGTAACCACACTTCTGGTCTTCCTAGTGAAGAGGAATTTTTGAAGCAGTCTCATTTGTTCGTCTATCTCTCGTGTATAACAAACTTTTTTGTGTTTTCTTTACGCTTCCAAAAGTGTTGGCGTGTTATCAGCATTGTTCGTCCTTTTCTCATAAAGGCGACGAAGTTCTGACTGGTGTATGCCTTCTCAATTGGTTCTGATGGATGGACTAAAGTCCGTGCAAGCGTGGCTGCAGAAACAACTTGGACACGGGACTCGCTTCATTTTAAGTCCAAAATGATGCTTTAACCGATATCACTTACTGCTGTCGGCTGGAGTCACTTCACTTGTCCGCGAACGATGCTCAATTTATTGCTTCAGTGTAAAAGTGTGGAGGCTCCTTTTTTTTCTCGTTGGGAAAAAGTGGGAGGCTTCGCGGTTCAAGAAAATGTGCATCCCTACATGATTGGTTTTTTTCACCTGTGGTATCATACTTTGGTTCATCTTTCGGAGCGACCCTGCCTGAGTTTTTTCTCCACGCTGAATGCCTATTTTGAAAGATGACATGAATCTGCAACTACTTGATATGCTTTGTACAAACATCGTGCGGAAACATCTGGCCCAGAAACCTTCGGAACAATACAAGAACCCGGCTCAATGAAAATAAAAGCAAATCACATTTGATTTCAGTAGTTAACGCATCCTAATGGGTAGTTCTAGCTTTCCTAACAAGTTAAGATCATCTACTTCAGATAAAAACCGAACAGCATCATTTTATACTATAACTGAAATTCACCACCCAAAGAAAGAAAAGATTTTGACAGCATAAGACTACATGATTTTCATGATGTGCCTCAATGTAATCTAATTGGCGAATCACAAATGACCCAAATGCAGCTCCTTTCGTTTGCATTGTCTTCTGCTAGTGGCCATCCAACGTTCCCAGGGATTCTTTGAGGAGTCTCCGTACCTCCTCTCTCCTCCTACAAAAGAGTCCAAAGAAAAAAAAGCAGTTCAAGCCCACAATTCATCATATTGCCTTCAATCATATGCCGCTATTGAGAAACAATCATATGCTGCTATTGAGGAACACAACCAAACCAGAGATACCTCTTAATATCTTCAACCGCCTGTTTACGCCGTTGTATCTGGAGTTCCAGGATGTGCATAAGTGTTGCTCTGGCCTGAGGGCAAAAGAATCTTCGATGAGGGTTTGATACTCAAAAATTGCTAAAACATATCATCACTGAACTCTACCTGATGGGGACGTAATGAATTAAGAAGATGATGTAAATTCTTGAATATAAGAGAGATTTCCTCCACCCTCCTAGCATACTGCGATGGTCTCTCAACATAAGGAAAAGATGGAGATTGTTTGCCAGTCACACCCTCATAGTACAGACGTGACGATGGTACGCTCTTACACACACAAACACGAACATCAAGCCAGCCACAAAAGAGTGCAGCTGAAATTGCTCGATCAGTGGTGTGATCTCAGTACCTTCTTGAAATCTGACGGAATGAAACACTTGGGACTTTAGCATTGCACAGCAACCAAAGAAATAGGGCTGAAAATAAAAAATGTCTAAGATTAGATGCACAAGAAAAGAAGAGGAAACGGTAGAAATGTACACCCACAACGCAATGTTTCTTGCACTCTATCACCGTCGCCTCTCCTCTCCAGACAGAGAGAGTCACATTATGAAGATAAAGTATGTGATTGTGCTAAGTGATGTAAAATAAAAAAAGAAGGAGAACCGACGCAATTACACAGTAGAGAGCAGGAGGAGACGAACACAAAGCAGACAGGGCAGAACAGCTTCAAGGCAGGTAATTATTGTCAGTCTGTGATATACCACATGTTTAAGAGGCGAGTTATAAAAGGGAAGAAGCAATAGCAGTAGTGATCGTGGAGAAGAAAATTTCCAAATAATATCGAGGCACTAATAAAAAAATACAGGAGAGGAAAATCACCCTTGTATCCAAAAACAGTCATAATCAAGCATTTGCCATTTATAAGGTC
>JAGVVM010004970.1:0-21483 GCA_019149425.1 Psidium friedrichsthalianum
AGAAGATATTTATCGAAATGCAAGTAGTATTTGGTAGACTGTATTTTAGAAACACATTAAAAAGTGAGTTTGACCTAAATGACATTTGATAAACACTTTGTAAAGGACTTTTGTTAATATATATATATATATATATATATATATATATATATATTAGAAAATCTCAAATTATTTACCAACGGAACTCAGCCATCGGTGAGCCATATTGGCCGCCAGCTAGCCTCGCGTGAGGTCGCAACATCTCGAACGATGCTGGCCAGCCGCTCACCGATAGCTGAGGTCTTCGCCGATAAATTAGGGTTTTGGAGGACATCCTCAGAATTATGAAAGTTGAGCGATGTCAAAATTGGAAGAAAAAAAATACCTATTTGCATTTCGTGAGTGTTACTTTTCAAAGTATTTCCAGACCTATCTTGAACTAAAAGCATTTTGAAATGAAATTGTATTTCTCAAAAGTTGAGGAAAAAAAAAGGAACTAAATATCATTTATTTTTGTCCAAAGAACTTCAGAACCTCAGAGCACATTTGCAGCGCTAAACCAAGGGGGCTTCTTCACCCGCGACTGCAAGTAGAGCAGCTGCGCTAAAAGTTCATATCTTTTTCAACATGCCTTCCCCAGATGACTTCACTCCCTAGATTGACTTCCCCTTCGCCGGTTACGTGTACGGGGAAACGAGACAGAAAGCCCTTCGAGAAAAAATAATGATGCCGGGTCAACGGTAATAGAATATAGATAATTGGCTCCTCCATGTGGATGCAGTCGTCTCTCGATGCTTAGCCCTCTGACTAAGGTGATGCGTCTTTCGTCTAGATAGGGCCTCACCGAACTTAAATATGATGAACTCAATACGAACAATTAGAATTTTAAGTAATAACATTGATATCGCGAAAAAAATCTAAATTATTGCCCGTGTGTCTAATGTGCTCGAAATAAAGATTGTTATGTTGTCTCGTAAAATCTAAGTTCTTAAGCTTTGTAATTGTGTTTAATACTTATAATCGCTGTTTAGTGTGCTCTAAATAAAGATCCTGTGAAATTTTGGTGTTCGATTATTCTCATTGTGGAAAGAGATTTTAATAATAACTTTGAATAGATGTTCTATTTTGACGAAAATTAGGAAGTCGCGAGAATGAATTATGATGCATCGAACGTGATAGCCCTTTTAAACAAGATGGATATATTCGCTGGATAGTTTTATCTCTTCCCATAGGGCATGAGATCAAGGTACGTCCTCTTTCACAAGATTTAGATTGGTATTCTCCATTTTAGCTAGTGTCTTAATGCAATCAACAGAAAGAATTCTCCTCAGAGACTATATTGAGAAAATGGAAGGAAAGATGGAGAACTTTCAGAAATTTAGAATTTGCAGAGGCCAATCTGATCGAAAGGGTATTGAAAGGCAAAATGAGAAATTTTGACAGAATACCCAATTTTATAGCGGAGTTATTGAACGTACGATGGTTCTATCTCAATTATACAAGTTGAGGAGTTTTGGTGACACAAATGAAAAATTCATAGTAGACACATCCCACGAAGAAAAGTTTGAAAATTTTTATGAGATAAACTCTAATTAATATCGTATATTACAAGCAAAGCTCTGATTAAGTCAGGTATATTCAACACTAGACAAAAACTCTGCTAGTTCGTCTAGCATATCGATTTTGTAAACAGGTATACATGATTAAAATTAGTCAAGATTAACACATAAGAAATTACTCGTGAAGCATGAAGGACCTCGTAACGGGGAACATACACAGGCCTAGTCCCAGATCTGTTTCGTGAGTTATCAACAACATCGTACAAAGAGTTATGGGGGACTGGGGATTGGGAAATTTGGGGATAATTGTCCAAAAAATCCTAAATCTGTTATACAGACGTCAATTCAGTCATAAAATTTCCAATTGTATCAATTTAATCCTAAACCTTTGGATAATTTGTCAATTTAGTCCTAAACCTATTAACGATTTGTCAATATAGTCATTCTAGACCAATTTTTCAGATAATAAGAATACATTGAAAAATTCTTGAAAAGGTATACGATTAAATAGATAAATTTGAAAAGTTTAGGACTAAATTAGCACAATTGAAAAATTTATGACTGAATTGGCCGTCGTACAATAGGTTTATGACTTTTTGGACAACTACTCTAGAAACTTATTATGTGAATTTGTCCAGATTCCCGTTGACTTTATCATAAGATTAAACCTCCAGCTTGTTTTATGAAGCCGATGTATCGTGACTCATCCATCAGAAATAGACCGGCCGAAGATTCTTGCATGTTCATCTTCATCCACGTTAAGTTATTCATCAGATTTCACAGGGAAGTCGTAAGAAAACTGCACAAGACAGCATAGAAAACTTGCTTGTAATAACGTAGCACATAATGGATAACATAAGTTAGTCTATCGGTGTGGATGCTTTTCACCGTGTAAATCGATTATGAGAGACGTGTGTGAAATAATACGGTCATATCATATCAATATGACGATATTTTTCACATATATTATGCGAAAAGAGTAATAAAATCTCTCGGTTATAAAAATCCGACCCTAAAAGTTCAGTTGCTTTGCGACTTAAGTAAATGAAATTAATTGAATTAGTGGGGAAGACCCAAATGGAAACCAGAGACCCACCTGTCTTAAACCTTCCTAAGTAGGATCACTTTCCCAGTTCAGTTCTGCTCTTCTTTATATAATTCATGCACCTTCTTCTCACCTTCGCTTCACCATCTCAATGTTCTCATGATTCCCCAACAGATAAAAGGAAGAGACACTCCACACAGAGCGTCCATGGCTATGGCCGGTCCAACCAAGTCAAAGTTTCTTCACGCATGGCTCTTCGTCTCCACCCTTTGTTTCATCTCTTACCTCCTCGGCACGTGGCGACACGCCACCGTCTCGACCTCCGCCGCCGCCAAGCCCTGCGTCTCCCAATCGCTCGAGTTCAGCCCCCGCCGCGCCCGAAACGACGAGGCGCTGCCGACGAGCGGGGACGTCAAGACCTACCCGCCATGCAGCGTCAAGTACAGCGAGTACACCCCGTGCGAGGACCCCAAGAGGTCTCTCCGGTTCGACAGGAGGAGGCTGATATTCCGAGAGCGGCATTGCCCCGAGCGGAACGAGACGCTCAAGTGCCGGGTCCCGGCCCCCCCTGGCTTCCGGAACCCGTTCGGGTGGCCCGCGAGCCGGGACATGGCATGGTACGCCAACGTGCCGCACAAGGAGCTCACGGTGGAGAAGGCAGTCCAGAACTGGATCCAGTTCGAGGGCGACCGGTTCCGGTTCCCGGGGGGTGGGACCATGTTCCCGAACGGGGCGGACGCGTACATCGACGACATCGGGAAGCTGATCGATCTTAGGAACGGGTCCATACGGACCGCCATTGATACCGGTTGCGGGGTAAGCTCCCTTTTTTTTTTCTTGTCCAAGTTCATCCTGCTGTACCAAATCAATCCCAATCCCAGAACAACAAAGACCCCGTTGGATTGGCCGAGTTTTTATTGTATTTACCTTTTACATCTCCCGTGATGGATCACCACGAACCAAACATGGTAAGAAGCTGAAACAAACTTGCCCGTATCAACGTATGCCATAATTGTTTCAACGCGTCTTGCAATTTCTCTTTCCTTGTTTTCCTCGAGAAGAGATGGCGAGGGAGGCGTGGACGATTCACTTTCCATTTTAGGTTTGATTGATGTGATCAAAATTCAAAATGCACGAGACCAGTTTCTTTCTTCTTTCTTTTGTGTTTTGGATTTTCGAACGATAGATGGCAATGTCTGGTGATGCAATTCGTTTCTCGATGTTCTGAGCTCTGTTCACATCCAGGTTGCTAGTTGGGGGGCTTATCTTCTGTCCCGAGACATCCTAGCCATGTCGTTCGCCCCAAGGGATACGCACGAAGCTCAAGTCCAGTTCGCCCTCGAGCGAGGAGTGCCCGCGCAAATTGGTGTCCTTGCATCCAAGCGCCTTCCCTATCCGTCCCGTGCGTTTGACATGGCTCATTGCTCTCGCTGCCTCATTCCGTGGGACAAATTCGGTATTACGTCCTCACCTTTTACTAGTTGATTCGATTTTGGCGGTCTCGCCTTTACCGAAGTTTGCTTGTTCCGCTACAGATGGGATATATCTGATTGAAGTGGATAGAGTTCTACGGCCCGGTGGATACTGGGTACTGTCCGGCCCGCCGATCAATTGGAAGAAACACTGGAGTGGTTGGCAGAGAACAATGGAAGACCTGAGTGCTGAGCAGACCGGAATTGAGAATTTAGCAAAACGTCTGTGCTGGAAAAAGTTGGTGGAGAAGGATGACATTGCAATATGGCAAAAGCCTATCAATCATCTGCATTGTAAGGTCAATAGAGAAGTAAACCAATATCCACCTTTGTGCCCGTCTCAGGATCCGGACAAGGCCTGGTAGGTGATTTGGGAACTCAACTCAGTTTGTCCTGCATTCTGTGCTTGTGATGCTCAATTCCCGTTCATCCGAGCTTCATTTTAACCATGATTTGTTTTCAGGTATACAAGCATGGAAACGTGTTTGACTCGGCTGCCCCAAGTTATGGACGATCGGGAGATTTCGGGCGGCGAATTGACTAATTGGCCGGAGAGGCTGAATGCTATTCCACCGAGGATTGGCAAAGGAACGCTACAGGGCATCACAGCCGAGATTTTTCTAAGGGAGACGGAATTGTGGAAGAGGAGAGTGTCTTATTACAAGACGGTGAACAACCAGCTAGGACTTATGGGGAGGTACCGCAACTTGCTAGACATGAACGCCTACTTGGGCGGGTTCGCCGCTGCACTCATCGAAGACCCCGTTTGGGTCATGAACGTGGTTCCTGTGGAAGCCAAGGTCAACACTCTCGGAGCTATCTATGAACGAGGACTGATTGGAACCTACCATAGCTGGCAAGTACTTTCTTGGTTGTCTGTGATTCTCTGTTTTAGTATCGACCATCCAAACTCTTAAATGACGTGCGTAGAGATTCATGAGCTACTTGTACGTATCGCAGGTGCGAAGCGATGTCCACCTATCCGAGAACTTACGACCTCATTCACGCGGATTCCCTGTTTAGCCTCTATCTGGGCAGGTATGTCTGTCATAACTTTAAGAGATCTTGTCAGTTTTCGCGACTTTTTTCGACACGGGTTCTGTATTATTCTAGGGCAGATCGATCAGCTAATGTTAATGGCATATTGGAATTCTGTGTAGGTGTGAATTGGAGGACGTATTGCTTGAGATGGACAGAGTTCTGAGGCCAGAAGGGAGCTTCATACTGCGAGACGATGTGGACGTGCTGGTGAAGGTGAAGAGGATCATCGATTCCATGAACTACGACAGCCAAATCGTCGACCATGAAGATGGACCGCTCCAGAGAGAGAAGCTTTTGTTTGCCGTCAAGTCTTACTGGACAGCTTCTGCTCCCTCCGATGATCCACACACGTCCTAAACACCCCCATGGATAAATTTCTCCTGCATCTCTCTCGACAGTTTTGTTTGCCTTAACTCTAGAACTCTTGAAAATTCAGACTCATTCAAGTTTCGGCATACGATTATTTCGCCAGTCTTTTTTAACTTGTTTTGGTTTTAACATTTCTTTCGTTCAGAATCAGATACTGCCTTGTATGTAATGTACATAATCAACAGGATTTATCAGATGGGCTTTCTCTCTCCCATGTTCCATTTCAATCCCTTCCACATGCGCTTCCATCATGTTGTATCAAATGAAAATTCAACATCGTAATGATGGAAGTGGCATGAAGAAGTAGCTTTCCAACTACGGCTCTCTGGGCATGCACCGATACACAGATGAATCGAAGGCCAAACCGATTCCACTTAGATATTTCATGCACAGCGACTCACCCATCACTTGTTCCTCTAAAGAATTATAAACCAGCAGCGAAGAACAGTGACTAGGCAAGCATTCATATCGCGACGGGGTACAAATGACTCGGATGTCTCGAGGACTTCTGCCATCCCATTGCCTAGCCGTAAACCCATCAAATAGTTTTTAGTCGAATTGGATTATGGCCCAACCCAATAGTTTCCTTTGATCCATTCATTTTGTTTTTTTTATCGCATTTACTGTTTAATGACCCACTGATTTAATGGCAAATATAGTGATACATCCTAACCGATCCATATTCCTAAACGTTTCCACTTTTAATCCATTTAGGAAAAATTTATACCCCAAAGGCTTAGGTGACATACGGAGCAAGTCGAGCCGTGAGGTCAACGAGGGCCGAATAGAATTAAGAAAGATTGTAGAAGTGAGTTTGATCAAGTAAGGTAAACCTATGTACGACCCATTTATGATCCATTAAAGACTGATATTTTAATTTAACACATTTGTTGATATAACTAACTTATAACAATTTCATCCATCATATATGGTTTGGAAAATGTATTTTGATAGGTCTTGAATTTATTACCTATTTTGATAGATCTTGCTGGCAAGATACACCCAAGGGGTTGGGCGGGCAGCAACCACACTTTACCTCAAGTGCCGCACCAACACCAATATTTGATAATGGCTAGTCGCGAGTTGCATCCTCAGAACAGAAGGGAACACCGACAACCAGAATTCCCACGAAGAATCTGCTGTATCAAGACCACTAATGATCGGGAGGTTTTTCTATATGAGATGTCAACTACATGAGTGAAAGTGTAATGATAAGCTATCCCAGAGATCGTCGAGGTGGGCGAAGTCTGACCGACCATGAAGAATCTGAACTCATCCTCGTGGACTCGGGCTGAGCCGTCAAGTGATCCATCCCTAGCTTGATGGACCCTCACCCGAAGCCAGTTACCTCGAGCACAGGCACTAAGATCTCGGGCTTGGCCTTTATGAACCCGAGCCCAACCTTTGAGGATCTGGACACGGATATCAAGGTTCCCGTGACAAAAATGTTTTCAATTTTTGAGAGTGAATTCATTTATCTGAATTTAAGCATCATTTTTTGGTGACTAAGAAAAGATTTTTCATGGATTCTTTTTTCCAGGCAATCCAAAGGCCAAAAAAGAAAATCGCCAAAAAAAAAAATTTTCGCAAAATAAACGGAACAAAAACATTTGTTAAATTTGCCTTTGAGTAGCCCGTGATCACATTCAGATTTGGCCTATATTCATGCCCGAAAAAAGACGAGACATGGTATTTTTTTTCAAAAATAATGATGTAGTTTTCAATAGGATTAATACTGCGAAAACCCAAAACTGGTACATCCGTGACAAATTTACCTCGAATTATTTTTTCATCACGAAAAATTTTAAACTAGCACATTAGTGATAAATTTGACCTTAAACTATTTTTTGGATCACTAAAAATCTCAAATAATATATCCGTGACAAATTTACTAAATAATTTTTTTATCATGAAAAACCCCAAATTATTGCACCCGCGACGAATTTACCCTTCCTTAAATTGAGTTACCATGAAAAAGTCTCAATTGATACACCCATAACTAATAGAAGAAACAATTTTAATTGGTACACTCGTGACTGTCACGTGCAATCCAACTTAGCAATTCAACGTTAAATTTAACGAAAATTAACTGAGGATAAATTTATTATAAGTATATCGGTTTGAATTTTTTATGATAAAAAAATAATTTTAGTAAAATATATTAATTTTTAATTTTTCGTGATGTTAACTCTTTTTAATATTTGTTTGTTGGTCAAACGAATAAATTATCTGTTTCGACCAAAAAAAAAGAAGAAAGATTATATGGAAAGGGCCGACATGGAATTTTACCATCCGTAAATTCCTTGAGATGCGACAGTGCGTTGTCACGGCTTCGGAACTGCGCGTCGTCGTATCAAGAATTCTACCCTTCTTCACCTCTCTCTCTGTCTCTCTCTCCCCCTCATTCCCTATTAATTTCCACTCGCTTTCTCTCTCTACTCCCACTACTTGCCATTAAGCCCACCGCCAGAAGGAACAAAAGCTCGTTTTCACTCCAGCACTTGACTTCACGTCACCCACGTCAGTGAAATGAGAGCATGGCTTCTTCCGACGACTCTTCGGCGGCTCCAAGGACAAGCACCACCGGCGTTGGAGCTTCATCAATCGCTTAACGACAAGAGCCGCTTAGCCTCCCCAGTGCCCACCACTACTCCCTCGATTCCGGCGACTTGGACGCCAGCAAGCACGCCATCGCCGTCGCCGCCGCCACCGCCGCCGTCGCCGAGGCGCCGTCGCCGCTGCTCATGCGGCCGCGGAGGTCGTCAGGCTCACCAGCGGCGTAGGCGGCGGGGTGTCGTCGGCGGAGTCGTGAAATGTGCTGCTCCGGCGCAGTTCTGCGGCAACCGCCCGCGCCTGGAGGATTTGGCCGCTGTTCGGATTCAATCCGCATTCGAGGATATCTGGTTGGTACTTTTGATTTTTGGGTATACGTTTTCCTGCTTTTAGGTTCGATTACCAGAGGTCCGCGCAATGTCGGTTCATTTTGGTGCCAAATTTGCATGAAAGCTATGAACTTGGAGTGAAATCTGAGTCAATGGCAATTGGGTGGATGAGGAGTGCCTGGCTGAAATCTTCTGTGGAAGCTTTATAAGCTGTGCTCGGCAAGAACAATACGAAATCGAGGAAAAAATAGTCCTTCAATTCAAACTAAAACCAACTTGAATCAATCATTTTTGTTTTTCTTTTGCACCTCTTGCCTTGCCTCTGTAAAACCTGAATCGCAGTCATTCTGCTTCGTTTATGCTTCACACCCCCCCCCCCCCCCCTCTTCCCTTTCCTTCTTTTCGCACACCTGCGATCAAATACGGAAGATGACTAGCGTTGCAGCTCCTAAGAGTAGCACGACGCTTCATATTTTGTTTGAAGGTCGTGTCCAGGTAATAAATAACTTAGATTAATAGGGGTTCCACACCTAAGAAGAAGAGTGAATTTGGTGTTTCAACGTTGATGTTGAAGGCTCGTGAGTGTGGGGGCACAAAACTTTGCGTTAGGAAGACGCCGATACCAGCACCAGTCATACTCAAAGGGGGAGGGAGAATCGATTCCTTGTGACCAGCCACGATGTTTTGCTTTCAGACGAAAAGTCTAAGGGCATTTCAACTGGCCTGGGGTTCACACGTGTTCAACCGCTTCCCGTGTCTCTCTCTAACCCAAAGTTCACTTCTTGGAACTCTCTCTGGTGACTGTCATTGCGGTTGTCACTTGCTCATTGGAGTTGGAGATCTGGATTTTCTTTTTGTCAATCTCTCTGGTTTTTCTCTCTGTTGTTTTAGTTGTTTCAAGGAGATTGTGGGTTTCAAGTTTTGACTAGTAGTCTTCGGGGTTGTTTGATGGCCAAATATTAAATTGGAGTCGTACAGATATGTCAAAGGTTGTGTGTCAAAGAAAGGAAAAAAAGGTCAAAAGTGTAGCGCATTTTAGGAATTTCAGCCCATCAAAGCAGAGCTTAGCATATGTGGGGCCAATTTTCTTTTCTGGGTGAAGTGCATAGCTGGAAAGCACAGTACTGTGATCGATAGTTTCACCAATTTGATCCATCTTTTTTGTTTTCCTTTTGTTGTTCAAGTGGGGCGTGCATGTTCTATCTGGGAGGGTTGTACGTTGCAGATCTAGATTACTCTGGCATTGAAGATATGGCTGGCTTCCCAGCTGTATTTTTTTTTTATATGTTTGCGAAAGTCCAGATAGATTTGCTTTCGTATAGTGGGCCATCTTGGAGGGAGCAGCAGCCTTAAAGAACCAATTGGAACTCTACACTTAGTCCATGCTTTTTGGTATCTAATGATTCTTGTCCTAATGATGCAAGTGTTTTTCCACTTAAAATGGGCCAGTTATGATTGGGACCTAAAGTTGCTAGCTCTTTCCCTCCTTGTCATTTGAAGGCGCATATTCGTTTGTTCAAGCAGGCATCTGCTGTGTAAAACCCCCATGCTAAGCTGGTTGCCCCTTTCAAGCGGCACCGGTGCTTGTTGATATTCGTGCCTTCGACGATTGGATTGGTCTTGTGATCTTTTCAAGAGTAGCTTTATATAGCTCTATGCAACTTACTGAGGGGTAAATAGACTGGAGTAGGGTGAACCGCATCGAAGGATCTCTAGATTAACATCTCATTTCTTGAGTTTGGCCATGTTAAAGAGCGAGTGGTTAAGATATGCAGGTTGCATTCCTGTTTAGTTCTTCTAATTCACAGTCTTTGCAATGCCAGGAAGTCCTGTTCGATTATCTGAAAGAAAATAATGACCCGACAATGCGAGTTTACCTGTTAGTTTTGTAGTCTGATTCTTTAAGCCATACTGCTTCTGGTTAATTGATCGGAAAAAGATGACCAACTTGCTAACGCCTCTAATTGCAATCTTCAAAGGCAAGGAGAGCACTTAGAGCACTGAAAGCTCTGGTGAAACTCCAAGCGCTGGTGAGGGGCCATATTGTGAGAAAGCAAATGACAGACATGCTCAAGCGCATGCAAACATTGGTTCGAGTGCAGGTACGGGCTCGTGCAAGTCGCTATCATACACCAGTTTCACATTCCACCAGCAAGTCCTCTTTATTTCATCACCCGGTAAGAAGACTCATCATCTGTAAACTCCTTCATGTATTATTCAGATGCCCCGACAATTGAAGTATACAAATAAGTGGTCTGAAAATGGAAGTTGCTTGCCAATATCCTACTTGGTGAGTGTAGAGGAAACTATTAATTAATCTACCAGGGGTATCATCAAATGTATATGTATTTGGCCTTTATTATTGGCATTTGTGCTAGTTGGCATCACAACCGACTATTGTCGCCTGTCGGTTTCATTCCTGTTGTAGTGTTTCGATGATTTGGTGTGTCATTTTGTTGAATTTGCTTGTCTTGATCGTTGATGCTATTCGAAGCTCCCATTCTTCTTGTAGAGATGTGGCTCAAATTCAAACTTTAGGGGAAATATTGACATGGAAGGGGCAAAATTTGGGTCAAATTGGCTAGACCGTTGGATGGAAGAAGGCGTAAGGGACGACCATGGAGATGCTCCACCAAGACATCAGCATGATGACGAGAGGAGCTCAAAGATTCTTGAGGTAGATACTTGGAAGCCTCACTTGAAATCTCAAAGAAAACAGGAATCTTACCAATCCCTGCATCAAGCTATAGAATCCAGCTACATAAATCAGAATGTGATGGTATTTGACTCTCCATCAAAATCCTCATCAAGAGCACCTCATCCAGTGCCGAGTTTATCCTCAGAGGAGATTCTTTCATCGAGGTCCCTGCATCTTACCGGAGGTAAAGGTGAAACGCTCAAATCTGCGGATAATAGCCCACAAGTGAATGCTCTGTCATCTAGGCCCGGAAGTAGCAGTGCGAGGAGAGGTCCCTTCACACCAACGAGAAGCGAATGCTCGTGGGGCTTCTTTAGCGGTTACTCTGGTCACCCGAATTATATGGCCAACACTGAATCGTCAAGGGCCAAGGTTAGGTCGCAGAGCGCCCCCAGGCAGAGGCTCGAGTTCGACAAGTATGGTTCGACAAAGAGATCTCTCCAGGCATCTTGGGATGCCGAGACTACTTCGGAGAGGAATTACCTGCTATATGCTGACTTAAGGAGCAAAGCTTATCCGGTCTCCAACGGGTTGGATAGACTAGGGACTACCAATTTGAGGTGACACAGCCTTGGTTTTCTCTTCCTTGGCTTCGGTCCAGTCTTGTGTGTGATGATGCGTGGTAGTGATTCTGTCAAATTCACGGGAAGTTATCTGTGAGTGCAAACCCCGTTGATATTTGTCCTGTTTTTGCTAGTCGAGTGAGTGCTTTTCGCCTGTTTTTCTTTTCGTCAGTTCAGAGTGACCCTCCTCTATTTGTTCCACTTATCAATGACCACAATAAAGCTGTGTACTTGTGACACTGTAAAGTATTAATTTTTACTTGAACATTTGATTTCTCCTTCTGCATAACGATTCTTGAGGGGCCGCCAGAGGATTTTCTTTCGTCTGCATCCGTCCTTCTCTCTAACACATGCAAAAACCGTAAGCTTCTTCTGTTCAAGAACCTCAAATCATCCGATACGAATTCGAGTTCAAAGGACGGATCGAAGCTAAAACTTCAAATTCAATGGCGAATCTGCCAGAGGCCGGAGTCGGAATGGAGTCAGAGATGAGCAGCGACATACTTCAATTTGTATCCCCTCCCTCGTCCCCACGAAACTCTGTTCGCGGGGAGAATCCATCGTCTCCACTCATTTTCACCCACAGTTCGATGGCAGGTCACATCAGTGCTTTCGTCTGTACAAGGACACAGATCAGCCACCGACAAGGGAAACGCTATTAAATTCCCCCCGCACCGCAAGAAGACAGTTCGTTGGGTGGGTTCATTCACTCGTTTACTTCCTCAAGATGAAATAGAACCAAAGAAGTGATTTTTCCATGGTATAGCGGCGTGATGCTCGAACATCGGCACTGATGGAGATCATTGGGTGATGATGGGATCAATCAGCTTTGGGCCCTCCTCCATCATCTGCTCTTGTCTATTCTCCTTTCCTAATCCTGGGGTCTTGGTGGAGTAAAAAGATGGGTGAGGACCCTTTTTTCAAGTGGTCTCATCACGGGAACAAGAGCTATGCAATGAGACCACCTAATCCTAATAGAAAAAAAGGTGGGTTTCCTTTTTGAAGCTCTATTGAATGCTTTGCGCAAGTAAAGACGGTCTTCTTCAACAGGGGTCACTTTGGAAGTACGCAAGGGCAAAATTTTGGTGCCATTTTTTTTGGTTGGTTCCAATCATTGACGGCAATTTCTGCCATTGGGTGCTTCAAGAAACAGAGCATGGTCTTTCTTAAGATGTGTCGTGACAACGATAGACACTTCTTTTCTTCCCTTTTCGTAAGTTTTTTCTTTTCTTTTCATGGCCTGGTTTGGTCAGTACCTAGCCGGGCCATTTTTTGCTCCATTCCAAATCATGCCGCCGACCAATACTCCCTGGATCGGTAATAGTCGTCAACTATCAATTCTGTGGAGAATGACGGTGGTATGATGCCTTTGATGGAGCGGAACATTTTCCCCATCTCCTTCGGGCGGGAAGCAAGACGTCCGTCGAGGTGTACGTTTGGTGTGTGGTCGTAGATGTGGCCAATGCCGACATGGTTTTGCAGGACTCCCGTTTTCGCGAGATTCCAGGACCTAGCAGCATCACTCTCATGGACTCAACATCCATGACTCCGCCGTAGGGGTGAGCAAACTGGAACGGACCAGCCCAAATACTGGCCAGGTTGGTCCACTCCTTGAGGGAAGTGGTCCGATCCTTGGTTTCATGGTGGATAGGACCGGACCGTTCAGAATATATAAAATTAAAATTTCTTAAAGAATTAGTTAACCTAATTTTTCCATCTTCTGCTCGATACTCACTCCTCTCCTCTCGCTCGACATTCACATCTCGCCTTCGCAATGCAGCCGCCAATCGTGTTTGTTGATATGCAGTATTCAATCGTGTCTTATCTTGACTCAATCTGTATTTTATTTTGATTATATTATGCAAACACATTGTTTTGCTCGCACTTGGATTCAGTGAAATACAAGTATAATTCCACTTTGAACTTGATTCTTTCCAACTCAAGGAGAATAATGCAAAAGTGTAATCCTATTTCGCTTGTTTTAAGTGTTTCTCTTCCTAATCTAGTTGTTTCTCATTATTTAGGATTATAAGTACTCATGTAATTATACGATGGTCATGTGAATATTTTATTTAGTTGGATAGTTGAGGTTGGAAATTATTAGTTTAGATCAAAGGATTAAATTTCCATAAATAATTGATGTTAGCGGTTCCACTAGGACTGGACCGGCGATCCGGTCCCGAAAATTTGGGAACCGGGACCACCGGGACCGGACCATATACATCCCTACTCGGCTGCACATAGTGACAACCATTGTGGCAGTCCGGTCCCAAAAATTTGGGGACCGGACCATGTACACCCCTACTCTGCTGCACATAGTGACAGCCCTTGTTTTCTTGCGGTGAAAAGATCGTTTCCGCATCAGCTTACCTTAGCTGAGGAGCCCAACTAATGCCAGCAAAAACAAAGATTTCGGCGAACATAGTATCAGTTTTCTCGTATGCTGTTATTCAGAGTTCAAACAAATTTTCCAAGGAATCCAGCCCAGCTCTCTTAGCCCAGTTCGTGTTTGGCGCAGCCCTATAAACCTCTTAGTTTTCTCTGCGGGAAGCCTTTTTTCCATCATTTTCTTCTATTTTGGGGCCTATTGGACGAGAAGACATCACGATGTAATGTTTAGATTAAGTTCTGCCAACTCCGTATAACGTAGGTGTCGTGGTGTAGTTGGTTATCACGTCAGTCTAACACACTGAAGGTCTCCGGTTCGAGTCCGGGCGACGCCAACTTCTTTTGTGTTTTTTTTTTTTTTGCCTGATTTCCAATTTAGTACCCAGAACACAAACAAACGCATGCTAAATCTTAGCATAGGATGTTGTACAATGAGGATGATCTACGTACAAACTAAGAAACTGCATTAAGCTCAACTAAGCAGTCTGTGTATGGCAAGATATACAGAATATTGTACAAGGAATATAATCCTGCATGTAGAGCAACACCGGTCACATATATATACTACCTGTTACTTTTTCAATAGGTCGTATGAGCTATTAAGCAAAGTTGAACTACCCTCCGAATAAAAATGCCCGATATACAAACATGTCGAGAGCAACCATCTCCCTCAGGGGTTTTTAATTTCCATCACAACTCCAGCTATTGGTGGGTACGCAGCTCAGATAGTGACACCAGTGGCAATGTTCATTGCCATTCTTCCCTCGAAATAGCATCACCAGCGCTATAGTGAATCTGCAATCAAAGTTGGAAGGATGAGGAAGCTGAGTTAACTTGAGAAAGCAATAAGCAAGATCCTTCCTGCAGAACATCCATCATGTTGGTTCTACTGTACAGCTATCATATTTTGAGATATTGCTGATGATCACGATCTACACTCATCTGTCCAGATTTAACTAATGAAAACTCGACAAAGTAAAGGTAAATATATCTCCTTGACAAGTAAAAAAGTAAACATATCCCCTCGCAGATCAACGTGAGTGTAGACACAGCAGCTCAGCCACAAGGCACTCGGTCCAGTGGCTGGGTGGTAGGATGGAGATGCAAGGTTACTGTTACAAACCCCTCGACTTCATAGCCAAGAAAAGAAAAGAAGAACAAAAAGCAAGGAACACCTCTACCACTGAGCAGATAGGATATCAATCACCCTAGCAAGTCATCTGAGACAGATGAAGTAGTGTCGCACATTTGATGTCATAATTTCTTGAAAATCCTAGTTGAATGCAAAATAAGAAGCACAATCCAATCAAAGACAGAAATGTGACGCAAAAAAGCGCTCTGCATGCTAACGGAGAGTCAAAGATCATTCCCAATTGAACAACTCACCCAGCAAGTAGCAGCAGGAGGGAAGCTAGCCATAACAAATATTGATAGGCTTTGTACTTGGATTTGACCGGAACATCAGCTGGAAGATTGCGATGGTCTAACCATGCTAATTGAGGACGGGGAGCAAAATAAAGCCAAGAAGGAACCCCGTCAAGAAGCCACCAATGTGGGCAAAATTATTGACATGAGGCAAAACCCCAATAGCAAGGTTAACAGCAATCACGAATGCCAGAGTGACCAGTGCTGCAGCCTATAGAAGCAGCTAAAGAAGTGGGTTAGCGCAACTTCAGAATGTCATGAAGAAGGCAAGTGTTAATGCATTACAAGTCGAGGGCAACATGGGATAGCTAGGTCTGCTTGACTCACCTTATTTGTGTAAAGACTCCAGTTGGTAAAAAGTTCAGAAAGCATAGCTCCAAGCAGCCCAAAAAGAGCACCAGAGGCACCAACGGTTATGAAATTTTGAATAAACAAAGCGGAAAGTACACTTCCGCCAAAACCTGATAGGAGAAAAATAATTCCAATGCGCACTGCCAAGTTGCAAAGGAAAAATGTCACATGATAGCAAAAAAAAACGTTAACGTACCAAACATAAATCTCAATGCTGAACTGAGATTCTAATTAAGCTTAAGGCACTTAATCACTTGATTTATAGATCTCAACGTATATGAACACCCGCTCCTTCATAACTAAGAAAGAATTTCCGGAAAATTGCTTCATTTGAGGAGAGAAACGATATGTGCATTGTTGGAATCAGATGCACAAAAGTATGTCTGGCAATAATTTTCCCCTCATTGAGAGGTTAAAAGATAGATATATCGAAGGTCTTGTGTTGCACATTGTTTGGACAGAAGAGACAGGGCATAAGCCAACCGAGGGTGAATTACCAAACCCAAATTGCTGCTCCAGGCGGACTCCTATGAGTATCAGGCACAACATGTTCACCGCGATATGAATGACACCAGCATGCAACCAGATGCAGGTGACAAGCCTCCATCCTTGATGCCGATGCACAATTTTCTCCCAGTCAAGAGCTCCAAGCTTATCCAATCTTCAAAACGGAGGAAAAGCTTCAAATCAACATCTGTTTTCGATCTCAACTACTTGTATAGATCTCTTTTCTAACTTATCCGAGTGCCCCATAAAGTTTAAGAGAAAATTGCCCGTGAATGAAGGTGCCATGTTGTTATCCACGTGTTATTACCTACTCACATTGTGGATGAAAGAGCCTATTCACTTAAAGATTTCAACACATAAGCAGAACAATTATCTCAGGAAAAATGAGGCTGTCCCCCTCTAAATTAGAACTAAAACTACTTCCCAGAAAAAGTGGAAGGGAATTCACCAATTCAGTAGCTTCAAGCATTAAATCGAATGAGCTGTGAAGTTATTTCACTAAGGTCTGTCGGATTGTGTAGCGGATAGTTAGAGAAACACCAAATTATATTCCCAGATCGGTGCATCATTACATAAATCACGTTCTTCGGAAATCGAATTCACGCAGAGTGATTCCACGTGGTAAGCTCATCCATTCATCCTAAAGGACGGAAACGCAACCAATAACACAGCTCTCTGTATCTAAACCTGCTGATCACCAAGAATAACAAAATCAAAGAGAATCACAGAGGTAATAATTACGTGGAACTAGAAGGGCCGAAGAGAGGATTCAGCCTGAGAGGCTCGAACGAGAACCTCCCGAGGAACTGGGCGACGCAGCCACCAGTCGGGTGGTGCTTGGGACAGTCGTTCACGTACATAATCACGACGAACACCGCGATGTTGGCGACCGCGAACATCGGCATCAACCACGACGTCCACTGCGTGTCGGTATCGTCGATCACGAACGACGAGGAGGAGGAGTAATTGTGGCTGCTCCTCGGCCCGTTCTTCACCGGTCCTCCTCCTCTGCTCTCTATATCTACACTCGCCATTCTTTTCCGGATCTCAAATCCTCAGTCGATTGAACAGTGTTCCGTCTTCTTCTTATTCAAGCCCTCTCCCTCTCTCTCTCGCTATGCGAGACTGATGGAGTTGGTGAAGTGATTGTAAGGAGCAGGAAGTTTCGCGAGGAGAGAGTGGGAGAGGAGTTTTTACAGGTTTCCTCCTCTGAAACTGCTCGCACTTGAGCAACGAAGCGACCGCGAAGTGGAAAGGGGCGGAGGGATACTCTGAAAACCGGTCTCGCGAAGTCACAGCCTTTGTCCAATCCGAGCGCGCCACGCCAAAACCGTACGGAGCTGCGTGACGTGGCAGAGGCGGACGTGATTACGTGGGGGAAAACGACTGGTCGGAGGGAATGAGGTTGGGGGACTCGATGGCGACGGCGGGCGCGCTTCGGACGCGCAATGTCGCCGTCAGGGCAGCATCTCTCGCGGTTAATTTTAAACTAATTTTAACATGACGTGGTGGGAGCCGACGACACGTTTAGGGTGCGGCACTCTCTCAATTGAATTTCTGCTCTAAAAATATTTTGAGAGCAAATTTTTTTTTAATAATATAATTTTTAAAGTAAAAATTCATTTAATAAAAAATTTTACTTCTAAAAGAAATTTTTACTTTTAAAAAAAATTACTTACGAAGCTAATTTTTTTTTTTTAATTTGAAAGTTTTAAACAAAATTTCCTTAAATCAAATAGTATTTTTTACGCTCACCTCTTCTCATTTAGCCATCATCATCTTTTTGATCACGTCCACTCTCTTCCGACCAACTGCTGCCACCGTGACCGCTACCCCCCATCGTCAATCGCCGACCGCCGCCAACCACCACTTGTGACCAACTGCCGACCATAAATAAAATTGATTTCTGAAGCAGAAGTGTCGCCATGCACGCCCTTAGTCTAAGCTTGGTTGAATTACTCTTTCGTTTCAAAATTCCGTCTTTGAAAATCACAACTCAGGAGACATCGATAGGGTGAATTTGGCAAAGCTGGAAAACCATTAACCTCCCTTTAAACAGCGGATCTGGTCGTCTCTCCGTGAAAGGCGGGAATTTCGTCGAAACATTGAGAGAATCCACTAAAAGCCGTGTGCTTCTTCGCCATACCAGCTTGGACAGAGCCCTGCTTAAAGTTACATCTGGCGCGAGAATAAAGCGACAGAAGAATAACGAAGCTTGTCGAATCCGAGAGAGTCGCGACGACATTCGACTCATCGAGTTGGGTCGTCGCTGTTGGTAGCCAAGGCAACAACTTCCTCCGTGGCTCCTCCTCGTCAATCCTCAACAGCCCATTCGGAAGCTTTCATGATGTTTACGCTGTTCACGAAAGCCGGCCCCAATGAGCCCAACCCGTTTGGCAGATCAGAGGCCCGCAAAGCCACGGACGCCAGTCGAGATTGCGGTCGTCTCCTGTTGTGCCTAGTTCATCTAAAGGACGTACGCAAAATTAATGTCTATTGACGCCATCAGATATAGCCGCCAGTTAAAAGACGTGGGGGGGGCGGGGGGGGGGGTGGGGGGTTGGGGGGGGAAGCAGTGTCGTCTTCTCCACCTACCTGCAATGCAAGGCGAAGGGGTAATGGGAAAGAATAAAGGATAGGAAAAAGAAAAAATAAAAGACTTTCCCCTCTTCCCCCTCCCCCTCCCTCCTGAGGGAAAGGAGCACGAGAATTCCCGACCCCCCCCCCTCCCTTCTAAGCTCACGGTAACATCCCCGTCCTCCCCTCCCCCCCTCCGCCTCCCCTACCTCCCCCCTCCTTCCTCAGCTTCTCCCTTCTGGCACTCCCGGCGAGATCAGGATCTTCGCATCGAGCCAACGGACCGGGGATCTCCTCCCCCCCCACCCCACTCGCCCCCTCCCCTCCCCCCTCCCCTTCGCCCCCCCCCTTCCCTCTCCTTCTCCCCCTTTTTTCCCCCCTTCTCTCCTCCCCTCTCCTCCCTTCTCCTTCCTCCTCCCCCCTCCCCTCCCTGCCGCCCCTACTTTTCTCCTGCCCACCCTGACTCGCACCGCACCTTTTCTCCCTTCGCCTCTTTCAAGCATCAAACTGCGATGCATAGAACAAGCACATGCCGGGTTTATGCTTTTTCTCTCTGCTTTCCTCCCGTGAGGTGAAAACAGGGCAAATTAGCTGAAATTCGGAATCAATCATATTACGCCCAAGAATCATCTAGCTCTCTCTCTCTGGATGAGCACAAAGTCAACCCAGGCTCTTCTAGCTATTCTCCCACACATCTCGAACCAGTCTTGGCAAATTTCCAGTGTCACAATGCAACTCAAGCCCACACAATACTCTCAGTGCTTCAAACCAATGCAGAAAAAGCGCTAAATTCCTCTGCGCTTTCTGCATCATCCAATCGTCTCTTGTGGACATACAAAGCCGTGCAGCATCTGGGATCACCCCCCCCGAACCACCCTCCTCCTTACCGTCTCATCTCTCTCCCCCTTGGACCCCTGTTAACCCCATAAATGCTGCTCTCTCTTCTTTCCTCAGTTAGAAAAAACCCTAAAGTCGATCGCTACAGCTCGTCAGAGAGCTCGAGCCATCGTAGCAGACTCCAGAATGAGTTCACCCAGGTCCAGCTAGCCTTGCGCCCGCACGTCCCGCAACAGTAACCAGACTGAGAGAGAGATAGAGAGACTGTATTTCTCTGGTTCAATGGTCGGAGTTATTGGTGCCAGAAGAATGCAGGAGTCCTTTAATGGACCGCCAGGCGTCGCGAACGGGAATGACAGCTACCTCGGCAAGGCTACCCATCTCTCGTCAAAATCGGGGGGGCCATTCGACAAAGCACACCACACTAATTCCTCGTAATTGTATATAGTTTGTCGTGTAATTTGCTAAGTTTATACCGCGAAGACATGTTTTTATTTTTCTTTTTTCATTTGATATTTTGCTTATGTGGCAAAAAAAAAGATGCCCGGAGCAGGAATTGTAGACCTTTACTCGTAGGATTAGACTAGTGAATTCGTTGCAATGAGGACCAAAAAGAAGCAAACCGTTTGGCCTCGAGTGGAATTAATTTCGTTAGGATTTAGTATACTTCAACGTAATTATTTAAAACCGTGCTTCGGCCAATGCATTCTAGCCAAACCTAAATTGATGTCTCTGCACGCCGCTAGTGTGACATAGATAAAGTTTTGTCGAACCAAATGTCTTTTGTCGACCTGAAGTCCACGTCGATTTACTTTTATCACTTCATATTCCATACTGTTATTATTTTGGTCCACCGCGATCAGTGACCCGTCTCCCTATCCATCGTACTTATTGCTTCGACGGGACCCCCATTAGTGATGGCTCTTTCAGACTTTGGCATTCGCTCAATTTGCTAGTCGATACTAACCAAACGTCTATCAGTGGAGGAATACCACCGGATGCGGATTGACTAAAAATTTTTTTAATATGAGATTCAAGGAATTAGAGAATTTTTGAGGAATTTCCCAGAAGTACTTCGTTTGAGAAGAAAGAATCTTGTTCTAGGGGGAATTACAACTTAGCGAGGAATACATTATACCAAGAACGAAATAGAAATTTTTATCCAAAAAACTTAGTTAATATAGTCAGAAAAGGATAAAGGAGTGGCGTGGTATGTCTTTGGTCTGGCTGTAGGGAAGGTGGTTCAGAGCAATGGGTAGTGATTATTGCTTGTGAGATGGATTAGAGAGGTTATTGTGAATGATTCCGCTGAGGGGGAATGTTGATGAGAAGTATTTAGGGCAAGTTTATTTTGTGTAGGGGTTAAGGTAGTGGTTAAGATGTTTTGTTTGAATTACGAGAGTTGGATCATAGAGGTTGTGTTATTTGATTTAGACATATAAAAGATATTATTACGCAGTTCTTGTGGATTAGAGAAGAATTGTACTCATGTATGATCTAAGATCTTTTGCATTTTAGGTGTAGGTTGAGTGTGAAGGGAGGTTGGATTTTTATGATGAATTTATTATTGAATGATGCTAGTTAATATTGATATTGGGCGTTGATTTTTCTGGGATATATTTTATTTCATGGGATTTATCATGAGACCTTGACTATATTTGTTGATTGTTTTTTTCATGTAGTGATTGACCTGGAGGGTGTTTTGATGCATCTGCGTGGTGACTATTGTTCATTTTTTTTTGTGATTTTTATTCGTTTGAATTGAGTAGTGACATTAGATTGTGACTTTG